>OY284469.1:4774931-4979830 GCA_958336335.1 Dilophus febrilis | reverse complement strand
TTGGTTCTTTAAACATTTCATAAAATAGCTCAATTTCTGGATCATGAAAATTTTTATCAATTAAATTCTTTGAATGATGACATGCTTTTGGTGAAAATTGAATTTTTTGTAATAATTCATCGAATCTGTCATAGGTATCCTTAAATAAAAACAAAATGTTTTACACTTTTCTTATATGTTTTTTTTTTTTTTTAAGATTTTCAGACCTAACTTTTTCAGAACAATGTGAACAATGCAATATTTGAATATTAACGAAAACTTACACGAGGATTAATTGGCCAAACATTTGTATTACTATTAACAGATGTAATGTTTTCAAGATTTGCACCATTCATATCACCACCACCACCACCACAACAATTGACTAAAGTACGAGCCGTTATATTTAATCCTGTTGCTGATGCTAATTCTCTTAGATCTAAAATGATACGTAATATTAAGGAAAATTATGGTCAATGACACACCAAAATATATTTACCATTAAATGCTTCTGAGATATTAAATGATGATGATGATAAATCGTCAGGTTGTAATGGAAGACGTAAATTTCGTTTTGATGATAATTTCGAATGTTGTTGGTGTTGCTGTTGCTGTTGTTGCTGATGTTGTGGATTTGTAAATGAATAATAAATTTCTGTTGCTGGTACACCAATTAATTCGGGTGGTTCAAGCAGTGATTCTAAAACACTAGCCGATATGATTGGTGTACGATGATGATGAATATTATTTCTTATCGGAATGGTTGCTGTATTATTTAAATCATTGTTCATTGATCTTGATTGATTATGGTCATTGGATTTATTAGCTGTCAATGGCATTTGTAACAGTGATTGATCTAATCGATTCGTTTTTTGTGCATCATTCATTGTCATTGTCTGTGCCTTTGTTGGTTCTTGCATAAAATGTTCCATTGAAAATTCAACATATTCAACATCATTTTCACCCGATATCGTTTCCTCATCAATGTCATTTAAATCGTCCGATTCTGATTCAGAACTACTGTTATTTAAAAAATTTGATTTTTTTAAATTTCTATATTTTTCCAGTGGTAAATTTGAAGAACCTGATGCACTTCCACCAATGGCACCACTAACACCACCGTTAGTACTACAACCAGTCGAACGTGGTGGTGTATTTGAATTGGAACCATTTGATTTTGGCATTTTTGAAATAATCGTATTATTTTCATCATTTGAATCACCGTCATCATCAGCATTATTATCATCATCTCCCTCATCCTATATAATATTGAATAAAAAATAAAAGTTATTAGTTGTCAAAGTCCAGTGTTTTTTTTTTTTTGGTATTGGATAATAGAAAAATCCCAAAACAAACCGATTCATGACTGGAATATAATTTTGATGATGTATGTAAATTTGGTGATGATACCGGAAATCCCAATTGTCTTATTTTACTTTTAACATAAGATGTTACTAAAAAAAAATTTATATTTGAAAAATTTATATATAGAAATAAAAGCAATCAAAAAAAAAAAAAAAAAAACAAAACTTACTTGAACATAAATCAATTGAATCTTCTGTATCATTTTCACTATTTCCACCATTACATGACATTTCACCGCCATAACGTTCTATAAAAAAAAAAAACAAATGTATTATTAAATGGTTTTAATTACAAAACCTCCAAAAATTATTAATTAAAACTCGTACCACCACCGGCGGCAACACATTTTTGTTCATTTTTCGTTGAAGAAGAAGAAGAAGAAGAAGAAGTGCCAGCAGATGGTGATTTTATTTTATTAGCATCAACAACAGCATCAGCAGAATTATTATTATCATCATTATCCGTTTTTATATTTTTATTTGTTAAATGTTTATCAATTTTATTATCATTCAATTGACCTCCATTTGAATTCAATTCATTTAGTAAAACATTATCCGTGGTGGTTGCCGCTATAAATTTTGCAAAAAATTATTTTATTTATTAACAGAATTTTGTAGAAAAAAAAAAAAAACAAATATAAAAATAAAATCACCGTTAGTTATATCATATTTTAATGTTGATTTTGATTCATTATCATTATCATTACGTTTATTTAATTGTATATGCCATTCATGCCTATTAGCATTATTGCTGTTATTATTATTATTATTATTACTGCTATTATTATTATTATTATTACTATTTTGATTTATATTTAAACCGGCAATTGTTTCAACCATTGCCTTATTTCTATCTTGTTCGTATTTAAATTGTGAACGTAATTTACCCAATTGTAATACATGATTCGATTGGGTTTTCAGTAAATGATTAATGAACCATTGTTGATCACGACATCGTTGAAAATATGTTGATGAACGCACCTGAAATCTTAATTCTAATGTATCATTCAATACATTCAAATAGCCTTCGGATGCCAATAGATCTAAACGGAAAAATCGATTATAACCCCAACATTCACCAATTTCAAAATCGGAAACAAATTCACGTTGTATTATCTTTGAATAACTTTGATGGATCATTTGAACACGATATTCATATCTTAAAAAAAAAAACCCCCCAATTTAATGTGTAATTCATCATTCTATAAAAAACCAAAAACAAATTTGCAAAACATACTTGCTACTCTCTGGATAGCCATTTGTCAATTCTAAAAATACACTTAGATATTCACCGCGTACAGCCCCATTACCATATGGATACACTTTAAGACGCCACGTTAAACCGTTTACAAGTAACGGTGGTGAATATACCGGTGATATTTTACGTTGTAATGTACGAAATTTTTTTATTATAAATAATCCAGTATCATACGGCGGAACAATTTCACTAATAATTAAAAATATATTAAAATTTTCAATTATATGAATATGAATACGAACAAAATAAAACTAAACTATACCTTATAAAATCAGCTGGAACATGATCACGACTTGACATTGGTTTTATTCGTACCTGATGAATCATATTTAATAATTCCGGTGATTTCATAATTAATTGAGATCTACATATAGATATAAGATATATAAATAAACAAGATTAATTTTGATTTTGATTGGATTGGAACGACGACGACGACGACGACGACGACGACGATAGAAAAAAATTATATTACCTAGAACATGTATTCAAGTGATGTTCAATTTCTTGTAGTAAATTTTCCAATTCTTCTGTTTCAACCGTTAACGATTGCTTATGTTTCATTAATGTTAATAATTTTAATTTTAATTGTGAATCCATACGTCCAATCATCAATTCAATTGCATTACGTATTTCACGTACTTTTTCATCTTTAGCATTACGTAATATTTCAACATTTTGTTCAACGTCCTGTACCAAACTGATTAATTCAACCATACGACTCTTTAATTGGGATACTTCTTCTTTTATCTGGGCAATATGCGTTTCATAAACTAATTCTACAAAAAAAAAAAAAAAACGAATATACAAATAATGTTTTAATTAATTGATTAGATTTATTGTTTTACAATTGTTGTTTATTTATTTTTACCGAGTTGTTTAAAATTATGACCGGAATGTACACCACCAAATAATGCACATTGATGACAAATACAACATTTACATGTCCAACAATAAACACTTAATTTTTCATGATGCGTTTGACATAAATCAATTTCATTTTTATTCGTAAATTTATCCGTTTTTATTGTTGTACAAAATTGTTGTAATGTTTCGACTTGTGTTGCGATCTCTTCAAACCAACGGCAATTCACCAATTCGGAAACATTTAATGTCGCCCGACAATGTGGACATTGATGTTGTTCGGATAACCAACGTGATATACACAAATAACAGCATAATTTTGAACAATGTGGACACAGATGAGCCTCTTGTAATTTTTCCATACAAATGAAACATCGAAAAACGTGACTGAATGACTGTTTGTGTGTGTGTGTGTGTGTGATAGAATAAATAAATAAAAATATGAATTAAACGGTTTAAAAAAAGCTAATTTGGGTTTTTGTATTTATATAAAGTTAAAGGGTTAAGTGTTTGAAAAGAAAATTCTCATATTTGGACTGACAACTGTACTGATAATACTCGCATATTTGGACTGACAACTGATCGATACGTATAGGCGATACGACCATGAACTTTATAAAACATTTATAAAGACATTGTTCGTAACATCAAGATTGGTAGCTGCTGGATCAAGAAGTGAGCAAAAAGACCCTGTGATTGATGGAAAGATAAAGTGGAAGGCGAACTTCAAGTCTAACAGACTTGTAGTTACCCTCTGGCGAACAATGAATAGCTCCGGTTGGAGAAGGTTCTTATATTGGACGCTAAAACCATTGGTAGATTATTATCAGTGTTCATAAGTAAGGTAAGTATTATAATGCGATGATATTCCTGAATTCCATGTATACCAATTAAATAATTTTGTAAGGAGCGTGTATGAATGTTTGGATTAATAAAATAAAGACATGTTTTATTCTTTATTGCGGGGCGCGCGTTGTCTTTTATAAAATAGATTATATATTTATTTTTTTTTATTTATAAAAGTTCCATATTTGGTATGATGATAAAACCTTGAAGTACACAGCAGTAAATAATTATATTTATATATTCATTACACTCTATATATCTATATATGTTATGTATATAGACAAAAATAAAACTATATATCAAAACAATGCGAACGTTGAAATGGTATATTTGTTTGGTAATACCACACCAAAAACAAAAACACAAAGAATAATTTATATATTACAAAGAATCATACATGGAATTTATTAATAAATATAATTTTAATTAATAATAATCGCATTAATATTAAATTTCCGCATATGAATCAATATATTATTTCAAATAAAGATTTAAATCGTGTCAGATTAAGATTTTATCCCGCATCCACCCTTAAGAAATATCTGAATAAAAAAATTATTATACTTGATAAAGGAGTAAATTCATCAATTATAATAAGGAATGAGTTCCGGACACTTTAGGATCATCAGAGATCTGTGATTTATCTTAAATAGATTTAGGTTCATCAACTCAACTCAATATAATAATAATAATAATAAAAGGGGGATTTAAAATGAATATTTTTCATTAATTTAAAAAAATATTAAAAATCAATTCTTTTGTTTATTATTCAAATATGCCGCTAAATAAACGGTCTATTTTATATTTAGTGGCATATATTTTATATTTAAATAAAAATCGATAATAATAATAATAATTAATAAAATTCCATATTTAGATTATTATTTATTTATTTAAAATCATAGCACTTATTATTATTATGTATTAATTTAAAAGTTTAATAACTTTTCTTATATATAAAAATAAACAAAAAAAAAAGCAACAATTTTTTAATGCGGTATAAGAAAAAAGATGAATATTCTTTGAATTTAAAATACAATTTTGTTGTTTGAATAAATTTAAAATTTAAGTGTTTTTCTTTTTGTGTATTTACAGTCGAATGCCAATAAATTTGGAATTGTTTATCTGTAGAACAAATAAATGTATTATATTGGATAAGTTATGAACTTCAGAAAGTTTATCATATAATTTCAATAAAAAAACCCCCCAAAAAAAGACATTCAATTTTTTCAATTGGAAATATTCAAATCAAATTGAGGATAGTATAATTCATCATAGATATAAGGAACAAATCAAAAGGTTAATTTGTGATCAAGAAAAAATAATCGCAATCTTCTTTTAAATGTACTTTTTAGCGGAAGGTGTTTGGATATTGCCTTGAAACACTGCGGTATTTATCTCCTTTTTTTTCTTTCTGAAAAATATTATCTTCTTTTATTTTATCTTCTTGTTAAAAGTATCTCAAAACTGCCATTTCTCATTCTTTTTTTTTTTTTAAAAACTCATTCTTTTAACGTCGCCCAGTAAAACCTCAGAATTCCATTGCCGTGAACCCATAACGAAATCACGCAACGAACCTATGATGAATTGAATACGGATTTAAGTGATTTTTGGTGGGCGAAACTTTTAAAATTTAAGGATAATTTTGAAGTTACCTATGCTTTGTATGATTAATTTACATGCAATTTTTTTTATTCAAAAATATATAATTCCAAATAGATTTTTGGTCATTCACTGTATTTATATATATGATATATTACAGGTTTTTCTGATGATGATAAAAACAATTAATATACCAACCATAATAATATTAGGTTGTCGAAAAAGTATTATAGATGTATAGATAGTATAGATGTCATTAGAATTGAATATTTCAAGTAGTACAAATCTGATCAGGTAACACTAACATATGTTCGAAAGATGTTTAGTTTAGTCATTTAAAAGTTGTAGTGCATTAAAGATGAGCGAAATTAGTGAAAAAATTCAATACATTTTACAATTTTATTATGAAAAAGGTGAAAATGCAACGCAGGCACATGAAAAAATTTGTGCAGTTTACGGTGAAGGAACTTTATCAAAATTAACAGCCTATAGATGGTTTGCTCGATTTCGTTCCGGTAATTTTGATGTGAAAGATGCACCTCGTTCTGGTCGACCAATCACTGAAAAAGTCGATGAAATCATATCGTAAAATTGAAGAAAATCGACACGTAAGAAGTCATGATATCGCTAAAGAACTAAACATCCATCACCAAACAGTTTGACTAAACCATATGACAAAGACTGGATACAAGAAAAAGCTTGATGTTTGGGTACCACATGAATTAACACAAAACATAATTTAATGAACCGAATTTCCATTTGCGAAACGCTGATTAAAAGGAACGAAATCGAGTCATTTTTAAAGCGAATGATTACAGGTGATGAAAAATGGATCACATACGATAATAATGTACGAAAAATATCGTGGTCCAAGAAGGGTGAAGCTCCTAAAACAGTAGCAAAACCTGGATTAACACCAAGAAAGGTAATGCTGTCTGTTTGGTGGGATTGGAAAGGAATCGTTCATTATGAATTACTAGCACCCGGTCATTGAACCATTGATTCCGATCTCTATTGTCAACAATTAACAAGATTGAAGCACGAGATTAAAAAAAAAACGTCCAGAATTAATCAATCGAAAGGGTGTTGTGTTGTGCCATCATGACAACGCCAGACCACACACATTTTTGATGACTCGGCAGAAACTGAGAGAGTTTGGCTGGGAAGTTTTAATGCATCCACCATATATAGCCCGGACCTTGCACCTTCAGATTATCATTTGTTCCGGTCTCTGCAGAACTCTCTTAATGGTTTAAAATTAAATTCCGCAGAGGACTGCAAAATGCACTTGGATCAGTTTTTTGCCCAGAAAACATAGAAGTTCTACAGTGATGGGATAATGTCTTTACGAGAAAAATGGCAAAGGGTCATCGATCAAAACGGCGCATATTTGGTTTAATAAAGTTCATTTGAAATATATAAAAAAAATCGTTTGAATTTTGTAAAAAAAATTATCAATACTTTTTAGACAGCCTAATATATAGTAATAGTTCTGCCAATTATAAAGTACACGCTGGTATTAACTGGTAAAAAAAATGTTCAAATAAGGAAATAATACAAATACAAAGACATATTATTATTATTATTATTATTTTATGGAAGAATATTTGAATGATCTCTGTGTGTAATTGGTATATATATATATTAAGTTAAGATCTGTCTGTTTATAGTTTATATATAGTTATTATTTATTCGTATATTCTTAATGTATACGCACGCATTAATTGAACATAAAAATATGTTTTTTCACAATTTATGTGAAGTTCAAGATCAATTCAAATTATATAAATCAAGTTTTTTTTTTTCAAGTAGGGTTTTTTTTTAAGTGAATACATTTTTTAATACATTGTATGATGATATATAGAATAATAATACACAATTGAAGTTGTTGAAATTTTATTGGTTCATCTATGAGCTTAATGATTAGTAAAATATCAATAAAATAGACTTTTTTTGAGGTTTTTTGAAGAGTTTTTTTTTTGAATTTGTAAAAAATCACACTATAAATCTTGATGATTAGTTAATCGCCTGATTTTCCAATTTGGGGTGTTATTTTTTTTTGTATTTCATATATTGTCATATATGAGACTCTACCGCAATCTTGAACCAAATAATCTACGAAAGAGCAATTACTATAAAATCCGCATTTCTTTGTTTCGTACAGGAATTTAAATTGATGATATATATGATCGAAAATATACACTTTTCTGAATCAATTAATTTAATTAATTAATTATAATGTATTTTACATATGTGCAGTGCAAGTGTATTTTTGTGTTTTTAATCCGGTTTTATTTTATTTTTTTTTTTTTGACTTTGTAACCTTCACACTATAAACATTTTTATATAGAATTTCCCTTGTGTTTTAACAAACCAATACCAAAAATACATGTATTTATAATGCATTTGCAAAAAAAAAAAAACAAATTACTAGGAAACAAAGAAATCGATAATATATTAATAAAATAAAATTAAAATATAGAAAAACCGAATACATTTAAAAAAAATAAGTCACACAGTGATAAAATTGATAAGAATTTTCAATGCATTTCAAAAGGAATTTCAAGCATTCCGCCAATAGATTTTTTATACATCAAATATTTGGTTTAATTAATTCAACGTTAATGAATAATAATAATATTAAATAGTATCATAAAAATTCAAAGAATTATAAATTAAAATCAGTTCACTAACCTCTGGAGTCAGCTCATCTTTTCCCATTTTAGGTGGGGTGAATTTATTATTTTTAGAATTACCACCGCCACCACTTGCCATTTTCTTATATGTTTTATTTTATTTTTTTTATTTTTTAATTAATTTTATTACCACCCACTAAAAATCTAATTTAATAATTAATATATGATATATATTGATACATTTAATTTGAAACCAAAAAAAAAAAAAAAAAACAAGCAAAACAAAACTAAATTCAATTGTCAATAAAAATAATAAAAAAAAAAAAAAATGAAATAAAATTAAATTAATTAAAATCAAAACAACAAAAAGAAAAAATTTAGTGCTTGCTTATCTAAAAAAAAAAAAATAAATAATACATAAAAATAAAAAAATTCTTCTTTTTGTATAATTTTTTTTTTTTTTTTTACATATGATTTTTAAAAATATACAGAAAAATTCCCCCACTCCGCGCCTGACCGGCAATGCGAGTAAAAAATGATATTTCGTGATAGCGGCGCCATCAAACGATTGCCTACAAAACTACTACACAAAAAGAGGAAATTCCATCCGTAAACCGTTACAATAAAACAGTTGATTCAACGATGTATAATACAATTATATTTATCCTGATAAATTTTGTTTCGGAATCAAGATTACCATTTAATAGGAAAATAATAATGGTAAAATATTTTGTACTCCAAAAGTAATTATAAACGTTTGTTTTTAAAACTATAACAAAACTTATTTTCCATACTGTATATAAAATATTATCGATGTAAAAATTGCCATTTTCCAAATGTTGTATCGGCTATTAGTATTATTTGTTTTCAAAATCGATACACGGGTGGCGCATGTGCAAAAAAAAAAATAACGTGTGCAATTTTTTTTTTGTAAACAAAAACATTAAAAAATTCAATTATTTAATAAAAATTAAAATATTAAATATATAATTAATTAAATAAATTTTTACAAATAACGGTAATAAAATGTGTAATACTGAAACAATTATTAAATTATCAAAATATTTAAAAGTGAATTTGGGTAAAATTGAATATGATCAAGATAAGGTAAAATTTCACGATCGTTTTGTTATCTTTGTACAAATTTCTTATTTGCCTCTGTTATTATATTCCATTTTTTAAATTCCATTTAAAAAACCGTTTAAACCCACCAAATCAAGCTTATATTTAAATTTATAATTAATAATAATTTTTATATTTGGCTAACAAAAGGTTTTATGTAGAAAAACAAAGAATGACAATTTTTTAGGATATACAACAATAATGCAATCATTATTAAGAGATAGTACCGTTGAATGTGCAAAAGATATAAAAAACAATTTAGAATTAAATTGTTTGGTATCTCAATGGTTAGATTATTCAATATTGTACATTGATCCATCAACAAAAGATAAACAAATATTAAATACCATGTTAAAGGTAAATTATATATTCCTATATAATAATATAAAACCATTTTCAGATCGCATTAAAACCAAAAAAAAAAATAATATTCATCAACCTCTTTATATTTGATTTCATACATAGGAATTCAATTTATATTTATCAAAATGTTCCTATTTAATTGGTCAATCATTAACATTTGCTGATATTGCAGTTTTCTATGCAATTCATCCAATAATGGTATTATTTTTTTATTTTTCAATTTTATGAATAACCAATTTGAAATGCAATGAAATTTCAGGTTAATTTATATTTATTTATTTATTATTCCACAGTTATCGTTATCGTCAAACGACAAAGAATTTTATATTAATGTATCCAGATGGTATGATCATTTACAACAAAATAAAACCATTCAACAACAAGATTTAATTCCCATCAATTTTACAACTATTCATATTTGAATTCGCGGTTGCGAAAAACATATATATGATTTACTTAATTTATTATAATAAATACCATTTTAATATCGAATAAAAAAAATAAAAATATAATGTACAAATAAATACGGAAAAATCATAAATGATAATATTTAAATAAAACACCTAATTTTTAGATTAAAAAAAAAAATAAAAAAAAGAGAACATGCAAAATAGTAATACATAAAACACCACCATAAAAAACAAAAAACACAATGAAAATAATACAATATTTTACAAATTAACAATATACATTATATAAATTTAATTATTTATGTATATATGATATCACAGAGTACCCAAAAAACATCTGTTTATCAAATTTATCATTAATCTTTTTTCGAATCAATTTTTCGGGCTCGTTTATCCATAACCCAAAAATATAATGATGGACATATGTATCTTAGAAGATAGGCAATTTTCGGTGCCATTGGTGCTAATATTACATCATTTTCTTCACATAACATTGCATTCATTATGTCTTCGGAAACCTTATCAGCATTAGCACCACCAGCCGTTGCTGCATCGGTAACTATAAAAAACAATTTTTTTTTTAATCAACTTTGGAATATGAATATTAAAAATGTCCATACCTCCATATGTTTTACCGGAACCCGTTAAGGCATTCAATGACAATGCAGTATTTATATAACCAGGACTAACTACTAATACTTTAACATTATGTTGACCAATTTCAGCACGCAATGAATCACAAAATGCTTGTAATGCATGTTTTGATGCGGTGTACGATGATCGATATGGAATAGCAAATTTCCCCTGTACACTACTAACCGAAATAATATGTCCTGAATTACGTTTGATCATTGACGGTAGCACAGCTGTTTATTTATTTTTGTATATACGATTAATTAAAGTTAATTATATTTACATTGTGTATATTTTACCTTTTGTGATCGAAACGGCTCCAAAATAATTGACAACCATTACTTTAATGTCAACATCAACGGATGTCGACAGTATATCACCACGAACGCTTACACCTCCATTATTAATTAATACATCAATGTGACCGAATATTTGTAAAATTTCATCAATTTTACCCTGTAAACTATTCAAATCGGATAAATCTATTTGGATGACAACTGGCGGATGTGTAGGTACACGCTATTTTTTTTGTATTTAAATATAAATTTCTAATGAAATATAATCGGATATAATTATCACGGTAAAATTATAATGTTTTTTTTACCGAATGGATTTCCAATAGATCACGTCTGACACGTTCCAATTCTTCCATACGTCTTGCGGCTAATACAACCTTACAACCGGCCATATAAAATGTATGTGCTAGTGCTTCACCTAAACCAGAACTGGCACCAGTTATTACGACAACCTTAATGAAACAAAATCATTTATAAAATATATAACCACTTATAATAAAAACAAAAACAAAATCAAATTTTTTTTTACTTTTCCCGGTAGATTATTTTTATTTTTTCGTTGAAGAAATTGATTATAAAAATGTAGTATTACGTATGGCAATGAAATTGGAAATAATACTGATCCCAATAACCACCATAATGTATTATTCCAACTATTTGATGGTTTCATATTTTTCATTCGCAACAATTCAATTATTATAATAATTAGGTGGTTTTTTTTTTCACTATGATAATGATAATTTGTCTTTATATTTTCAATAGTAATTTCTACACAAAATATAATAATTAATTAAATACTGATGATAATTACTGTAAAAAATTAAATTTTATAGTTTTATTTTTCTTGTACTATTTTTTTTTTTAAATGTTTTCTATTTCTCTTTTAAAATACATGACACAATAAAAATATATAATAACAACAAATACAACAATGTAAAATAATTTGTATTTAACAAATGGTAATTATAATTAAATATAAAAACACACACGCACACACACTCAAACACACAAAAACCATTTGAACATTGATCTTTTTTTTTCCATAGAAAAAGTATATGTCCGTCCGACAAACCGACCGACCGACAAAGTCAATAAAACAGCCGTTGCAGTTGTAATTTTTATATGAAACCAATAAAAGTTATCTAAAAAATTCTACAATAATTTACACTGTAATTATCGGTAATTACAACCTTTATCTAATATTTTTATCATCTGAATAATTTATTGTTTATCTTTTATAATAGTTTCAATAGATAATTTAACGATTCTAGGCAAATTTCTGAAACAGGAAGTACGCGTACACGATGAACCGCGTGGGAAATGGGAGTTTTTTTTTTGATCTCTAATTAATTTATAATAAACTTTAACTATTAATAAATGATGAGATCCACACTATAATAGATATTTTATACATTTAGAGATTTATAGATCCCAAAAAATGATTTTGATTTCTTGGAATTTCTATAAGAGGTCGAATAAGTGGGTCAATATATAATAATAAGCACAGGTGGAATTGCAGAATCTCTTTAATAATCCCTTCCATTTTCAAATAAATATTATTGTCTATGGTATGATTTTCATTCATTATCATTTTGTTAAATATTTTTATAAATTATAATCATTGTTTTTACGACAGAGATTATTTTAAAAATAAATACAAATTATTATTTGATTTCATTCCATATTTTATTTTATTTTATTTTTTTTTTATTTATTAAAAATAATTTATTAGGTGGTGCTGCGTATTTAAAAAATAATATTATTTATATATAATATAATTCTACAATATTTTTAAATTTCCTATAATTTTTTGAATCCTCGCTTTCTGTTCTCTATGCTACACACTGCGAGTTCTAATAATCATACTATTAAATATAGTTCGATTTTAATATACACAATTAATAAAAAAGGATTAAAAAAAAAAAAAACAAAAAATTCTAATATAATTAAATCGTCGTTTTTTTTTCTTTTCTTTTAATTTAAATTTATATAAAGTTTTAAGTATATGATACCTTTTTTTTTTTTTTCTCTAAATATAACTTACTTATAATTTATATTTAATTATTATATATTTATATTCTATATAATATAATAATATAATAGGAAATTCTCTATATGTGTATTGTTTTCTTTCACATTTTATTTATAAAAAAACGTATATAAATTTATTAATTCTAAAAAATTAAAAAAAGAAAAAAAAAAATGTTCGTAAATATAAGAGATATGCATATTATATATGTTTAAAATCTAAATATAGTTTTTTTTTTTATTTAGTGGGTAAATATTAACTATATATATAAAATTTTATAATAATTATAAAATATATTTATACAATTTTTTTTTAATTATATATTATATATTAATAATATATATATATATCTGACTAGACTAAACACATTTATATATTCACATCAAAATTATATATAAAAATTTCCTCTCTTTGCATTTTTAATACACAACAATATTTTTTCTATATATATTTAGATATTGTAAAAAAAAAAATACCAAAATATTAAATCAACGTAATAATGAATTATTATTATTATTATTTTTAATTCAGTTTTATTCGGTTTTTATATATTTATATATATGTGTTTATATTTTTTATACACCCAATTAAATATTTCTTTTTTTTTAATAAATAACGCAAATAAAATTATAATTAATAAAATTCATTTCATTTATTTATAGATTTATTTATTTATTATATGCACATTTTTGAATTTTATTTTAATTTGATTTTATTTTTAATAATAAAAATTGATCCCATATATTTATTATATATTGTGCAAATATATATTTTATATTATATTGTTGATTGTTGATGATGTGCCGCACGAGTTTTAATTAATTTAAATCATATATATTTACGTATCATATAGAACTATAGAAGAATTAAAATAAATTTTAAGATCCACAAAATTTTATTTATAATAATAATAAATGAGCAAAAATTATAATTATATTTTTTTTGTGTATTATTATTTGGTAAACATATATATTAAATAAAAAAAAAGAACAAAATCAATATAGTATTTATTTTAAATATATTAAATCTCATATTAAACGTTTTTTTTTTTTTTTTTTGTACTTATTTTTGTTTTTTAATTATGTTTACAAAAATATTATAATTAATTATATAATTTATAATGAATTAATAATTCTTTTATGTGACAATTTTATATTAATTTTTTTTGTTTTTTTTTACAAAATCATATGTGTGTTATTTGTGTGTTTTAAAATTTTTAAAGTTAATTTTATTATTATTATTATTTAACCCTGTGTGTGTGTGTGTGTGTGTGTGTTGTTAAAGACAAAAAAAAAATAAAAAATAAAAAATACACATTTTAATAATTAATTGTTCTTTTAATTGGTTTTCTTGTTGTTGCTGTTCTTCTTGTTCTAGTTGTTATTATATGATTAAGTATTAATTTTACTATTACTAATACTATTTCTTTTTAATTTGATTTTCATTTCACGACGACGTTGCATTTCACTTGAAATATCTTGCCATTTTTCTAAATTCTGTTGACACATATCCAATAATGGTTTTGCTTCCGGAATCAATCGAAATAATATTGTATAACATGGTATACAAATGCCATTTAAGAATCCAACTTGTGAGGCTGCCTGTTGATCCGGTTGATTACGATCCATCATTGATATTGGTGTACGACCGGCTGATCGTTCAGCATCACCTTGTTGATAGAATTCTTCAAATATTACTTTAACTGTTTGCACTTGAATTTCCCATGGTTTAGCCGATGCCGATAAATCACTGGCCGTCATCGCAATTGCCTGTATTAACATTCGATGTTCCAAAATACTCCATGAAAATTGTTCTTGTTCCATTAACATTGTTAATTTTGCTTTATTCGGAAAGAATACGGCTAAATCCGTTGCAAGTATACAATGTTTGACTAGACTTAATACTTGTTTATATTCATTACCACTTAATTTTGCAAATATATTATGTCCTTCCTATATCAAATTAATATTATAGTATTTAAGGATATTTTTTTGAATTATCACAATAATTTTTATTTTAAAAATAAATATTTACCTGTTGTAATATTGTAACAGTTTGATTAAAATGATGATGTTCCATTGTTGATGTACTATAAATGGCGGCTAATGGAGATTCTGTATCCAACATAAATTTATTATTTTTACCACGATGATCTAAATCATGGCATAGCGATCCAATAAATAATGCCAGACGCTATATATTATTTTAAGAAATAAAAATATTTAATTAATTAATTAATTAATAAGCACATAAACGCATATATTTTTGCTATAGAAGACATTCATCAATAAATATAATTATTAAGAAAATTTATATATTATAAATATATAGGTAAAGAAACATATATAAAATTTCCATTTTTCTCTTTTCAAAAGGTAATTAATCACAAAATGAAAATAAAGAAATTCGATAATTTTTTTATATATGTATGTAAATATCCAATTTATATACTGAGCTATTTAATTTATTTCAACCACCTTCTTTTCTTTCTTTTTTTTTCTTATTATATTATATCTATTATATAATACTATAATATAAAATTTATTTATATGTTTTTAATTAAGTATAACCGCAATTCGAATACAAAATGAGGTATAATAAATTACAAAATAGGTTTTTTTTTTAGAAAAAATTTATAGATATTTGTATAAGAGAAAAAAATATTCAATAAATTAACGGAGAAGGAAAAATAACAAAAAAAAAAAAAAGAAATAAAACAATATAAAATTGTTGTTTTTTTTAGCTTATTTCCAATTTCAATCATTTGTATTGGGATAGACGATGTTTATATAATATTCGGTACGTACGATCCAATAAATTCTGTTATTTTTAATATAAAAATATTTTACATATAATGGATAAAGTAAAGAATTTAAAAAATATATACATAAAACTATATGAAACTATATAGCGAACGATATACGCACATAAGATTTTCTAAAAAAAAAAGAAAATCCAATTAAAAACTTTTCTTTTACACAATAATATAATAATTTTATATTGCATCTATCATATATATGTATAGTTTCTTAAATATGTTTTGGAATAGTTGTTGTTTGTATATATACATTACAAATTTGTAATAATAATAATAATAATATTATATTAAATTTAGTAATTTTACTAAATATATTATTTTTAATATCAAAAACCAAAAACCAAAAAAAAAAAAAAGGTTAAATATAAGTACATTTTATGTACATATTACATTTTTGTAGCATATGTGCTGTTTAATATATCTTTTATATGTTATTTATTAAACATTTCTATAAAAATTGTTTTAAGGTTTTCTATTATTATTATATACATTACTGAGTGGTCATTCGTAATAACAATCATACATATATATGGCGTATATAATCGATTATTAGATTTTTTTTTGTTTTTTTTTTGTACATTAATTCCAGAAGGGTGTCGCATATAATATATTTGCTAATTGCTTTGCTAATTATTTTATATATTATTATATTTTGTGAAATAAAATTTACCTCATTCGGTCGAAATGCATCACCACTTTTTTTAATAATACTGTACATTGTATTAGCGACCGCAAAACCATGTGTCCAATTGTGATACGGTACCCGACGATAATTTTTCTTAATGGTTAACGTAAATTTAATGAGACTTGTTTTATCGAAACGATGAAGACCAAAGAGATCAATAAACATATAAATGGCATAACGTGCCTTTTCAAAATCATCATAATCAAATGGATTAAAATAGTAATCGTCAATGTCCGGTAAATTATTCGGTATATCATCACGTAAACATTTATGTACTTCCTCTTCCGTACTTGCATTATGATAGCTTAACACCTCCAAAGCCACCCGATATTTTTGTTCAGATCTTCGGATTTTATCATATAATTTAGCGTGGTGTAATGCCAAACCACAATAAACGGCAAACATTTCAAATGCCTCCTCATCCTCTTTGGTAAAATAACCTGAATGTTTGTTAACCATTTGGACAACACCAATCAATGAACCACGTATATAAATTGGCATACATAATATTGTTTCGGTTTTATAACCGGTAATTGCATCAACGGTCCGATTAAATCTTGGATCTGAATATGCATCGACAATATTTAATATTTCACCATTTAATGCCACCTGACCGGCAATACCCGTTCCAATTGGAAATCGTATTTCACGTGATGGTGTTACCTTATTTATATTATCATCACTGTTTTGATCATCACCATGATTGTTATTATTATTGTTATTATTATTATTATTATTATTAGTATGATTCGTATTACTATTATTACTTGTTGTTTGATTACTTTCTTCTATGCCAACATCAAAAATTGTTGCATACAATTCTTTACTCTTTGAATCAACCAAAAATAATGATGCACGATCGGCGTCCACCAAACGTTGTGCAAAATTCATAACTTTCATCACCAACATATCCATACTAACCATATCTTGAAATATTGATCTGTTGTTGTTGGGAAATTTTGATTATTATTAAGATTATTATTAATATTGTTGTGGAAAAATAAATTTTTTATAAATACTTACTTTACAACAGCCAATAAAAAATCATTTAATTTTCTTTGTTTATTCATATTTAAAAATAAATGAGCATAATGTAATGCTATACCACCCCATACTAAATAACTACAGGCTATCTCTTCATCTTCCTCATGAAACGCCTGACCATCTTCTTTACGAATCATTTCGATGACAGCCACAAGTGCACCATCCGGTTGTGATATTGATTGACACAATATATGGGCAATTTCACCCTATATATACATAATAAATATAATATAATATAATATGATAATTTATACAATTGCATTTGTTTCATTTGTATACACATACCTTATTTGGTATTGCATTAGGAAATCGTAAATCATTACTACCTCTGGATAAACGTATTGCTTCACGGGTCCTGGCCACATAATTTGGCACCGAACTACCTGTCATAATTTTTTGCATTTTTGGTTCACCATTTTCCAATATATCTTGACCAATGTAAAGTGTAAGTACTTCCGGATCACCGGATTCCGCCAAATATAAACGAAAACCATCGGCACCGACCGCTGACGATATACAATTGGCCAATTCCCATAATACATGGGCTCGTGTCGGTCGCAATTGCAATGAATGTGTTAAATCTAATAGCATTTGTCGTTTATCAGCATGTACACAAAATTTCCACCTGCAATAGCATCTGTTAATAAAAAACTTTATCCAGAATTATTGATACAATTTTTCTTTTGATACTACGTAAAAACAATGTTTTTTTTTTTTTTTTTTTGTTTTGATCTTTGCATCTTTAATTACACTCATTTAAAATTGGGAAAAAACTAACTGGCAATTATTTTTATAATATATATATAGAATTTTTATACAATTAAAAATACTATATATATATATAAATATATAGTTTTTTTTTTAGAAAATTGTACCTTGATAAACTTGTTTTTCTACCATTTTTTGTTGTTGATGGTTGAGCTAATTTTTTGGCACGTTGCGTTCGACGTATCATCCATCGTTCCAATTGTTCCAATTCAACTTCTTCCATTAGATGTTTTTCCAAAAATTCGGTATTATTTTTTAAGAATATTGTTACCTGTTCGGGTGTAATTTCTGGAAATTAAATTAAACGAATTAATATAACAGAAAAACAGGTTTTTATATTAATATATAAACGGAACATCTTGAATTTCCAAAGAAGAGTGAAAAATATCTTATTGCCACTTTTACCCATTTACCATATGTTTGTCAAAACTCAAAAGGAAAATAAAAATTTCTGTCAGTTCGTTGTTAATAATGGTTGATGTGGATTAATTCTCGACAAATGAAAACTCAATTTGACTGAAAATCTTGGCTTTGTAGTAACTAAAAAAAAGTTTACGGGAAATAATCTTTTTGATTTTTTTGATTCCGGATTGAACTCACTGCCTAGATATACAAAAGTCACACCGAAAAATTTACTTAAAAATTGTAATATTTTTATACAGCAAATTGATAAATTCATACACATTTCATTTTGTATCTTTATATAATAAATATGCTTGGCATTGGCGGAAAAAAATATGGGGTTTTTTTTTATATCACACTCAATTTTGAATATCTTTTTACAGTACTAATTTGAATATTTTTTGTTTTTATGGTAATTATAAGACTTTTAATTTGTATTATATTTCGAAAGAAAAAATAAATTATGAATAAAATTAACAAAAACAGTAAAACGAAATATACATATAATAAATAATAAGTAATTTGAATAAACATTTTTGATTTTTCTTTTCGTTTTTTTATTTTATTCTATACTACATATAAAATAAATATAAGGTATATAAGAAAATTTTGTATCGTCTGAAAATTTCCTATATATATGAAAATAAATTAATGTCGAAAATCAAAATTTATTATTATAGTATTCGTAGTAGTATAATGGATAAATGGGAATGTAAATTTTATAATACAAAAATAAGTTTCTATATATATATATATCTTTATATTAAATTACCCAATTATAAATTTGAATTTACATCCTTCTTTTCTTCTCTAAAAAAAAATTCTTATAAAGGGTGATTTTTTAAAAGCAATAGGAAAGTTTTTCAAAAAAAAAAAACACATAATATTCAGAAAAATGCATGAAATCTTTATTTGAATCGATAGTACGCGATCCATATGATTTAATGTTTGAAGATTATTTCATGCAAATGTTGACCTTGACTGCGCCTCAAATGGTCCGCTCCGCTTAGTCCAATTTTGGCATACTCTTTCCAACATTTCGGCCGGTATCTCACGAATAAATGCTTCAATGTTGTCTTCCAATGCGTCAATTGAAGTGGGCTTGTCTGTATAGACATGAGCTTTAACATAGCCCCACAAAAACTATAGTCTAAAGGCGTTAAATCGCACGATCTAGGCGGCCAATTGACCGGTCCCGAACGTAAAATAAAATGTTCATTGAACTCGCTTCTCAATAAGTCCATTGTTGCGCGTGCTGTGTGGCATGTGTGCCACCGTCTTGTTGAAACCACATGTCATTCACGTCAAGCTCTTGCATTTTGGACAAAAAAAAGTTGGATATCATCTCACGGTAGCGCTCACCATTCACAGTTACGTTACGATTCGCATAATCTTTGAAGAAGTACGGTCCAATGATGCCACCAGCTCATAAACCGCACCAAACTGTGACTTTTTTTGAATGCATTGGTAGCTGTTGCAATGCTTCTGGTTGATGTTCACTCCAAAATCGACAATTCTGCTTATTTACATACCCATTGAGCCAAAAATGAGCTTCATCACTGAACACAATTTCGTCGCGATGAACTTTCTTAACAGAGCACGAATTTTAATAATAAAATTCAATAATTTGCAAAGCGTTGTTCGTTTGTAAGACGATTCATATGGTTAAATTATAGACCAAACTGAAGATGTTTGACAGTGAAACCAAACACGAAACGTGCGTTACCTGTTTAAATCAGTGTTGCCAAAAAGATAATAGCTAAAAAATCACCCTTTATGTATATGTATATGGGAGATTGAAAAATGTGTTCATTTAGAAAAGAAAAATTATTCTTATATTAAATATAATATAAAAAATAATGAAATTCGATATATGGTATATGTATAAATTAAAATTTTCCATGAATATATTAATTATGTATAGAAGAAAATTTCAATTCAATTTTGAATGACAAATATTTATTAATAAATCTTTAAAATGTATGGTTAGATTTTTTTTTTTTTATTAAAAACACAAAAATAATGTAAAATTTTTTTTTGTATTTCCCCAAAATAAATTACATGTTTTTTTTTTGTTAAAAAAATATTTAAAATGTATATTCATGAGAAATTTTTGAATGAAACCAAAATAATATGGTATTTTGTATATAAATTGCTGGTATATTTATTTACCGCACCCGAAATACACATAAACTATTCAACATAGATACATAGTATTTATCATATAGGCGATATATAAGGACATGTTTTTGTTTACTATGGTGTTTCTTTGTGAAGAATAAATTTATGTTTATGTCTCTAAATAAATGCATATGTGTATTATTATATGAGATGGGAAACATTTTGTTTTTTTTTTGTTTTTTTTACTTTGCAGTTATCCTTCATAATTGATTATCTACACATAAAATGTATCACGACAGGTCCTAGGGGATAAACTCGATCTCTCTTGTATATAATTTATTACATGTGATTATTTGTATAATAATAATAATACAATATATAAAATGTATAATATATATGTTTATGTATATAACATATACTATACATGAAATTTTCATCTAGATTTTTATATTCATGATGGGTTACATATGGTTTTTTTTATACATATGCATGCATATATATAGATAAAGTGAACATTATATTAAACAGAATAAATGAAAACAAAAAAATACACATGTTCCTCAATACAGCCAGGGTCCTATAAAAACAATTGTGAAGTGAGATTAAAATTTTATATATACCATATATATAATATATTATCATTAATTTGTCATGGAAAATTCTATATAATAATATTCTAAAGATGGATTTTCTAAAGGAGATTTTGTAGGTTTTTCTAAAGAAAATTCTTACTGTATCAATTTCCTTAAGGCGAGTATTTTATTGAAAAACCATTCTGTCTGGTTAATTTTATCAGGAAATTCTGTACAATTTTCCAACTGGAATTTCTAATAATTTTAAATAAAAATTCTCTTTAATTTTCTAATTTTCTAGATTTTCTTAAGGAAATTCTGTATCGATTTTCTAACGGAAATTCTGTACAATTTCTTACGGAAATTCTGTATCAATTTTCTAAAGGAAATTCTGTATAATTTTCTAAGGGAAATTCTGTATAATTTTCTAAGGGAAATTCTGTACAGCTTTCTTAAGTAAATTCTGTACCAATTTTCTTTTAGGAAATTTGATGTGCCTTTATTTTTTTAAACTTTCATTTTCCCCAAAGACATTTATTGATGCGAAATTGATGCATTCCGGAGACGTATAAAAACACAATTTGGACTGAAAATTTGATTAAAAATTTGTTTAATATAGATTGAATTTAAAAAAAAAAAACTGTACTATATGTTCGAAGGATGTTAAAAATGACTACTGATACTGTTGTTATATACGTAATCAGACAATATACATAATGTTATATATATAAGAAGGTATTATCTTATAATCCGCATATATGTGCATGTAAAAATGTCTTCTTGTCTTAAAATAAATATAACATTTTTCTTTATATATATAATTTATTTATTTTTATATTATATATATATAGGAAAATATCTAAACGCTTAGGCAACAAAAAAAAATATACGCAAAGTATATAAAAAAAAATATATATTTAAATATAAGAAATAATTTATATACTACAATATCGTATTTTATGAATATATTATATATATGGTAAATTCGTTATTATTTGGCGAAGGCCTTGATCTTGTTAGAATTTTTCTATCTCCATACCATATAATAATAAATGAATATATAATAAATGAATCAACAAACAAACAATGAAAATAAATATTAATTTAAAAAAAAAAAAACCATATATAGTGTGAAATTATTATTAAAAAAAAAAAAAAACAAATTTTGACACATTAACGTATAAAATTGGTGTGTTATTTTTTACAAGTTAATTTTGTTATTTATTTATATATTTTTTTTTATACAAAACAATAATATTTGATTATATTATATAGGTGAGAATTCCATCGGTATGATAAGAAAAAAAAAAGAAAAGCATCTTAGCGAGTTTTTCTAAAAGTTCTATATAATTGTTGATTTTTTAATAAAAAATAACTTTCGGCAACAATATCGCCTTTCCAACAACAAGACACGAACTGAACGTTCAACAAATTCATTTATTTACTTATTTATTTATTTATTTGTTTACGGTAAGAAGAAAATTACATTTAAAATTACTAAATTTCAGTTTTTTCATATAATAGTTTTCGTTTTCCTGAGGTTTTTGGAAAATTCATTTACTTATATACGGTTAAGAATATTACAAACTAATTTATTATATAAAACATTAATATTTTGATTTCTTATATCCTTTTATCCTTATCCTTATATCATATATCCTATAAAAACGTTTAATGAAACCGACTGCCATAATTTTTCATCGATGAATTTTCCAGACATTCAATCATTTGGGAAATAAACTATATATGGTGAAGAACAAAAAAAATGCATTTATTATTGATATGTCATTAAACAATTCATATATATATATGTATGTATATAGTAATATATTGATCTAATTTTTATTCAAACCATATATAGTAAAAAAAAATGATAAATACGTTTGATATACAGACATTGCAATGTTATACAAAACCGTCTCAAAAAAAAATTTAGATAATAAATTATCATCTTATATTATATTTATATATATATATATATCATCATATAATGAACCCACATATTGTTTTCGTACGCAGATATACATATCATAAATAATACATGCAGATAAAAAAAAAACAAAAACGTCTTTTATGAATCATTTGTAATTTCTATCATTCATTCATTCATTCATTCATTCATGATGGGGGGGAAAATTCCTTCATTTATTGTTTGACAGGTTTTCTTTTTTAATTAACCGAATATAAATGAGAAATAATATTCATTTTATATATAATACTTTCAATTATGATAAAATATTGTAATTTATTTAATAATATACGTCTTATTATTGTCTTTATATTGTGTAAATTTATATGCATATAAGGGTAAAAGTGCAGAGTTTTCCAATAATATATATGTTTATAAAGGTGTCAATAACTTTTCTGTTTTGAATTAATTATATATACGAAACATCGGGGGGGTTTTGTTTTGTTTAATTTTTTTCTGTTGTGTGAATGAAAAATTGTAATTTTTATTTTAATTAACCTTTCGCTGTGTGAAAGTATTTTTATCCTTTCGTGTGTTTTTGTGAAATGGTTCGAAGTTGGTTCGGGAATTAGAGGTGGAGGGAAAGAAGGTGGAATTATAGGTATGTTCATTCATCGCAGATGGGATAACTTAAATAATTCTTACCCGATCATATTAAAACCGATTAATTTGTTTCCTGAAAGAACTTTTCCTGATCGATCGAAAATGTGCAGTGAGGTCAAGTTCGATTGATATAAATAAAGAAATATAGATTCAATGATTCTTTCTATCAGGTTTTACATATTAATTATTTGAATATCTTTAAAATTTATCAGACAGATCAAATGTATGAATATGTGCGGGAAGAGAAATGTATAAATATAAAGAATAATAAATAATATACATTTCTATATATACGTAAGTGAATATGTTGAAGAATATTTCTGATTTATAAGTGCTTTATATATAAATACATTTTTTTTTTGTTTATTTAAATAACTATATAATACATATATGAATAAAATGCATCATAATATAACAAAAGTCATTTACCTTTAGAGAACGAGTTGTTAACATAAACAAATTTCTATTGTATACATATATTATATTATATCGCACAAATAGTAATAATAATAATCAAAATACATTGTATATTTGAAAATCTTGGGAGATTTTTCTTGCATATATTCTATATATATATTATTTGTACTCGTATATATGCAAAGAGAATTGAAGAATTTATTCGTATATATTGATTTTATATACACACGAATTCATCATGAAAAAATAAAGTGTATATTTACATTATATCAATATATATATATTCACTTTTTTCTGTTTATTTACATATATAGTTTTATCTTCTTTTATATACCTCTGTGTATATATATATTGTTAAAAAATTCAAAATTCATTGTAATTGTTAAATGTATATATAAAGTCGATTGTTAAAGAATGTGTGTTCAAAAGTGTGTTCAATTTAAATATAAAAATAAATAATAGTACAACAATAGTTAAAATAGAAAGAAAAAAAAATAAGTGTTCAGATTATATATGGTATACTGCAACAGCATCTATACGATGATGAGTATATATTATATCAATATCTGTATATAAGCAGACCCGCACCTGCTATAAGAAAATTGGTGGTTAACTATCCCAAAGGGTGATTAAAGGTAAGGGTGCCAAATTTTTCAAAAATAATCAGTATAATAAATGGAAAATTTTATAAGTTTAAAACATATTTTTTTATTACATAAAAAGGGAGTAGTAAAAATATCATTACTTGTTGAATAAATTCTTACCAATCAATCAATGGGGTTGTGGAAGAAATTTTATAGTAAAAATGTAAAAAATTGTCAATTTATCCATATTTTTTGTATGTCGATCCCTTAATATTATTGTAAATTCGGAAAATTCAGTTAATTTTACTTAAATTTCACTCTTAAAATCAATACGTATTTTTGGAAATTTCACCCTTAAAAATTGAAATGATTAGAGGGTGATTTTTACTAATTACAGTTTTAAATAATTTTTTTTATTAGAAAATGGTACGATATTTTCATAACTTGAACGGAGCGTAAAAATATCTAGGAACGAGACTGTCTATAAGGAAAACTTTGGATAAATATAGATAACGTGTACATATTCTTCATTCCTTATAAACATACATGGATTTAATAAAAAAAAATGTATATATATACAGCAAAATAGATCAATATAAATATCAATATATATTCAATATTCATCTATCGATCTATTATATATATTTACAGATTAATTGAATATATGCATGCATAAATATAGCTTTTTGTATATTTATTTATTTTATATATAATAAACAACAATATAAAACGATTTATATTCTATATATGGACGTCGCTTACGACTATATATCGTACAATGGTTCAATTTATAATTAAAATTTGGCCATTGTTATATTTTGAATAATTTATTTATATATAAAAAATACAGTTCACAATAAATGCGAGTTATTTATTATTCAAAAATATTTTAACTTTGAGACTTTTCTACTATATAAGTTTATAAAAAAAAGGAATTTAAATGAATGAATTCTATAAATTTTAAATACTACGCACTGCTGAATATATTCTGATAAAATTATATACTTAAAAATAGTTAAAAATTTGTTTATATATTATTTAAATATATTTAAAGAGACAATGCTATATTATATTATATTATATTCATTTTGACAACTTTATATGCAAATAAATCGAAATTATTCAATAAGTGAAATTTCAAATATCTATATAGGAATTTATATATCAATGGAAAATTACAAAAGTCAAAATGCGAATGATAAGCACTTCTTATATTTTATTCATATATGTTATACTATATATTTGTTCTATTGTTTTCGCAAAATAACATATACAAATTTTATCAACTCATTGATTGACAATATATATATATATATATAGATATAGAAGAAAAAGAAAATGTTATTTATAGAATTATTTGTGTCTGCTATAAAATATAGATAGATGAAATGAAGAAGAAGAACAAAACTAATATAATATAATATAAACATTTATATAACTAAAACACAAAAAAAAAATATACATTTAATAAATAAATAATATAATGTGGGAATAATAAATTTAATAATTTTATATAAATAAATTCAATAATTCTTATTATAATTAATCTTACATATTTATTTGTTAATAGATAAATTATATGTTAGAATTATTAAAAAACTTACCTGTACTGGTTGAAAATACTGAATCTTGTATGATACTGCCATTGCTCTGAGATTGATAATTTCCTGCGGAAAGAAAAATTTATGTTTTATATTTAATAAGAAATAAATTAGAATGTTTCATTTTTACACAATATATATGTAGATTTATTTGTTACGCACAAATTTATTTATATATTAATAATATTCATAAAATAAATATAGAAATTATATTAACAAAAAATGAATGAATGACCCAACTATCGATATATGTATGTATGTATATATAAATTGATTGAATGTTTATAAGAAATAAGAGAAATAAAAATCATTTATTTTTCTATATATTTTTTTTTTCAATCGTAATATTATTATTACAATTGTTCTGCAAATGAGTGCGTGAATATAATAATAAAAAATATATAAGAAATTATTATATTGCAAGATGAATAAATATATATATATATAGATATAGATAAGTAAATAAAAAAATTCTTATTGTTATCTATATATTCTATATATATATATAGAAATAAATTCTATTTACACGCATTATTATTATTATTATTATTATTGTTATATGTTTGTCTCCTCTCAAATGTACACATATATAATAAATTTATTATATGAAATATATACATTTCTTTATATATACGTGTATTATTGTGTATATCAAACACCCCGTAAAACAGTTTAAGAATATTCTTTAAAGAAGATAAACAATTATCATCATAGCCATGGATAGATTAGGTGCGAAGATTGAATGAGGTTTAACACTAGATTGCCCAAGGCAGTCATTTTGACTGCTTTTGAATTTCATTTAGAAAAACAATTATGTATATATAGTGATAGAATTTCTTAGAAATTTGTGACTTTTTGTACAACATATAAATGCTTTTATTAATAATTGTAATTACCTCCACCTCCTTAATTTCCGGTATATACCTAATTGTTTTTCTAATTGAAATTCAAAAGCAGTCAAAATGACTGCTTGGGCAATCTAGTGTTAAAAAGTTTTCCAGTAAGAAAAAAACATTCACAAATAACTAATTTCATTAAAAACTAATTTTTTTTTTATTTATCTTAAAGATTTTTTCCTATAAAATCGTATAAATACCATTGTGATTATAAAAATATGTGATTTGATCCAGAATTTCAAATTCTAATGCGATTCAATAATAAAAAAAAATCGTATTACAACCGACAATTTGTTTTTTAAGTGTCCAACAGACCCAAAACTTTGTAAGAATTTTTGATTGACATTGAGGTTTAAAAAGTTTTCCAGTAAGAAAAATATATTCGAAAAAAACCCCTTTCTTTCTAAAAACCCATTTTTTTTTATTTATCTTGAAGATTTGCCCATAAAACCGTATAAGTATACCATTATGATTATATTCAAAAGAATAAATTCTAATGCGATTCAATATTAAAAAAAAATCAACCGTATTACAACCGATAATTGGTTTTTTAAGTGTCCAACAGACTTCTGTTGTTAATTTCTCAAATTTGTTGCCTAGACGGCCTCGGTCCCAGACCCAAAAACTTTTTAAGAATTTTTGATTGACATCAATTACACCACAGCAATGATTCGATAAAGAGGTTTTATTATGTTTCATTGGAAGAATTGTTTTGTGGGATGTTATTTATTTTTACATACATATTTTTGTAAGATATTAAAATGGAAATCATATTATGAGTTTTATCCACATCATTTCATATTGTTCATATTTATTCAATATATGTTATATATATATATGTAATATTAATATATTGTTTATTTCTTTATGTATATTTTAATATAAAAAAAATTTATTTTCTATATATATACGATAACTCATTCTCTACATTATATAGATGATAAATAGATAAAAATATATATATATAATAATGATTTTTTTATATTAAAGTTATAATATATCATTACTGGATGCTGCGTTACTCATATATATATATTCATTTTAATTTCATATTTATATATATAGATAATATATACGTATAAATAACAGCATAACACATCACATCACGAACATATCTAATTTGATTGATTACGTAAATATATATATAATGACAAAATATATTATTATTATTATCATTATATGTATTTGTTTGTAAAAAAAAAAAGAAATACACGCATTTATTTTGATTAAATATTTCAAAATGTTATTTTATATACTATATCAGAGACTATATTGACATAGGCATATATTGTACAAATTTTAAAAATATTGACAAATTCAATTAAATGTAATTTTAAAATACGCCAACAAGCATCTGTCTGTGTATATATAAAAATATATTATTTACAATGCAATGGATAAAATTTTTATAAAGTAATATGTTTTTAAATTTATTTATATAAAAAAAATAAATAAAACAACACACACTTTTTTTTTTGTTTATATAGTATTTTTGGAAAATCTATAACCGAAAACTTTTTGTTTTTTTTTTGTATAACCGACACATAAGAAAAAAAAACACCAGAAGAAAGAACAAAATTTTATATAAACCCGAATAATCCTTTTATTTTTTCTATATACATCGATTGTATATATGCGAGGATATAAAACACATTTAAATATCATCTATTCTATTACGTATAAATATATATATATATATAAAATACACTTTAAAGTGAAAAGTTTTTGGTAAAAAACATTTTTAATGTGCTGATTTTTTTTTTTGTTTTTATTATAATAGGTAAAATTTATTCAATTAAAAAAACAAAGTTTTCCGGATATTTTCGTTATTTGTTTATTATTATATCAACAGCAACAACACAAACAAAAAAATTGAATTTAAATCTATATAAAATTAAAATAAATATATTGTATAGTGAAGTATATTTAATTCGATTACAGATTTAGTTATTCTGTATATAAACAGTAAATACAATTTAAAATAAAAATTTTTTGTTAACTTAAAATTTATATTCTTAACTGTATCTATATCTATAACGTATATTTTACTAATGTTTATATACATCTCATGAATGTTAATAAAAAAAAAAATCTTCAAATTTTCTTTTATACATATGTATATATATTCAAAATCTATAATCTTGTATAATGGACATTTACAAAAAAGAAAACAAAAAAAAAATAATAGAAAAAGACCTGAATAAATATTCAAAATAAAAAAAAACCATATTCAGTTTGTGTGTGCGTTCACTACACAAAAAAAAAATATAGTTATTATTTTGTCAAGTTTTGTCAAGTATTTTTCTACTAAAACTTGAAGGTTTTCTGTGTCCGAAATTATAGTCCATACAAACAACAATCAAAAATAGAGTTCATTGAGTAACTTGAAATCGTTCATTTTATTTTCCATGTTTGTTTGAATTTGTAGAAAAATTTTTTGTTACTTAACTTGAAAATTTGGAAGGGAACGAACGAAAACGATGCCAATCATGAAAATAATAACATAAACAAACACCACACAAAAATCAAACAAGAAAAAAAACAGATATTATACGTATATAAAGAATTGAATAAGATAAAAAAATTATCCAAAAATAATATTGATTGTGTAAAAATATACGCGAAATATATATGTAAAATTGAATATATAAATAATAAATTTTTATCTTTTTATTTATCATTTCATAAATTTATTATTTGTTCATATATAAGGATATAAATAAGCGATTATTATTATTATTAGAGGTTTTTTTTAGATAAACTCATTTAATGAATTGTCTGAAACAAGCAATAAGAAAATATTATGCTATACGATTGTATTTTTATTTTTGGAAAATTCAAACTTTTATGAAATACCAGAACACAAAATTTGTGGGTTTTCATATATAGAAATTTTCCGACAAAGACTGAAATTTTAAAGGTATAGAACTATTAATGGAAAAGTAATGATAATATTAAAATAAATTTATATTATAGACCTCAATTATTATGGAAATTTGGCGACAAATTTCTGGAAATAATTTAAAAAATCTGAGTTATTTTGTCTAAAATCCTATATTAAACATATGTATATTTTATATATTCTTTAAGAGAAAACAAATATCATTATATCGATGATATATTATTCATTCAGATCCTTGCGTTTAAAATGTTATAGCTGCGTTTTTCTATTTTTGATAATTGGATTAATATTTCTTTTAAACAAAACGTGAATTTTACCAGAAAATGAAAATCATATGAAAAAATAATGAAAGGAGTCTTCGGAGTCGATTTTTCTATCAAAATTTTGGAATAAGCGGAAATTCTAAATGAAGTTACGACAAAAACTATTACCGTATATACTTATATACATTTTAAATCATTTCAATAACCGTTTTGTATATATATAGACGATCAATAATTAAGTCAGTAAAAAACATAATAAAATAGAATAAAATAAATCGGCAATTTAAAATTTAAATATTTTAGAATTGTGATTTCATTGATGTTTGCAAACCTTTTGATGTTCATCATTAATATATATATATATGTATTTATAATAAACATAATAATTAGCAGCATATATTGAAATTTTTTCTTTCACATATTTTACATATACATAATTATCAAAACAATTTAAATAGATTTTTTTTTGTTAAATCATCGATCTTATTACATAATTTCTATATATATGTATATACATGACAGAATATCCTATATAAACATCTATAAATTTGTATAAACTATGTTTATCATCGATGTTCGCATTGATCATTATATACACATTTCCTTTGATATATTCAAATCTTTGTTTATATAGTCGCAATCATTGGAATGGAAATGGAAACAAGTTAACAAGCACAAAAAAACTATAAGTAATTCAATAGGGAATATTTCCATATGAATATACAAAACTATACGATGATGAAAATATATTAAATTTGTTTTTTAAATAATACAAAATTTTCCAAAGAAAAACAAAACAGATTTTGTTTTATAATAAATTATTTTCTATATAATTTTCTTATATACATTGATGATTTAAATATATATATATTTTTGAAACAGAAAAACGCGTTAGAGAAACAAATCAAATGTCCATAGAACAATCATATATATGATGTACAATACAAATATAGTTATATTTTATACAAGTTTTTGTAATATATAAAATACAAATAGTTTATATAACAAACTGAAATGTTTATATACATATAATGGCAATATGTCATTTAAATGGATGGATGGATATATACATAAGCATTCACTTATAAGAACAATACAAGATGAAAAGCTAAATATAATATATTAACTTTTATCTATATATAAAATAAGCATTTTTATTATATAACATTTATAACTTATAATATAACCGCATAGATGCGTATACATATAATAAGTGCGGTTGGTATAAACGTAAATAAAACATTGCTGACCATCCTTAAATAAGTTGAGTGAAGTGATGTATATTTCACAGTCTATATTTGATATGAAAAATAGAGTTTATCATATACCATATATATACTGATGAGCACCATCATCATCAATTCCAATTTATTTTTGTTAAGTGTATGTATATATTTTTTGATATATATATAATAAAAAATAACACGGATAACAAATTCACATATTTGTTATTTATATACAAAATCCTCATATCCATATATTAATGTTATTTTTTTATATATATACAAAAAAATAAGAAAAAGATTTTATATTTTATGTATTCGCATTAAATTCCTATATATTATTATTATTATTATTATTATTGTTGCCAAAAATTAAATGTTTTCTTTATACTTTATACATTTCATTTTATAGTGTATCTAGACTATGACATATAACGATAGATTACATACATATGTAAAAAAAAAAATGAATAAAAAAACATTAATCTTGTTAAAAAAAAATAAAAATTCTTTTATATATACCTCATAATTTACATAATTATTTGTCAGAATTGTTTTTATATGTATTATTATTTTTCTCTTTTAGCTATACTTACAGTAAAAATGCATTCATTAACTTATTGCAATTTCATGCAACTTTGTATATTCTATATGATATATAGAAAAAATTATTTTATAATTTTGTCATGCACGATATGAAATTATCGTTATATTCGCATAGTCTCATCAGATATACACCACCACCCGCACCCATTCATCATTCATTGAGTTGGAAAACTATATTATTAAAATATGTATATATATACATTTTTACTTTATTAAAAATATTCCTCATTTAATATTTAATATATGTAATTATTCAAAGTAAAAATTATATACACATATAATATGTTTGTGAACATGAAAACATGAAATCGTTTTTACCTATATATACAACATGTAACAAAAATATAGAGTAATGTATAAATATGTAATCGCAGATCCGCACCTGTTATATGAACAGACTTTTAACATTTCCATATAGGACAATTAGTAAAGGAAGGGACGACAAAATCTGTAATATACCATAACTTGGGAACCCGTTATGAGGTAGAATAACTCATATGGGGATTTATTCAATAGATAATTAAATTCTCTAAAAAATTAACGCAAAGATCAAATGAGGTTGTAGAACAAATTCTGTATAGTAAAAATCTGAAAATGTGAAAAATTGTCAATTTATCTATACTTTTTGTATGGAGATCCCCCTTTAATATTATTGTAAATTCGGAAAATTCAATTTATTTTAGTTAAGTTTCATGCTTAAAATCAATATCATTTAATATGGAAATTTCACCCTTAAACATTAAAATGATTAGAGGTTGATTTTTACTATAATTACAGTTTAAGACATTTTGGTTTGTGATAAAAGGGGAGATCTTTTCATAACTTAAGTGCTTAAAAATAGGCAGAAACGGACCTGATTGTAATTTATGCAATATATTGTGAATATGTTTTTTTACTATATTATGTGTGTATATTTTCGTATGTCGGCTATTTTACAAAAAATGATGATGCATATGTATAAAGGGAATGCGATTATAAACATTCGCATTTATACATATAATTTGTATGTTATTTTAACACGTGTCAAAAATATACAATATATATTATAACATGTATGTATAATGTATATGCATCACAGCACGATCTGTAATGTATATATATGGTCGTACATATATCACATCGAATTTATAAAATTAAAATGAAAGGATAATTACAATTATTTATTCGCATTCATATATTTATCGTGGTATTAATTATATTCATAAATGATTGATATTTATAGAATGAGATTAATTTATTGCATCTCGAATATTGTGTGATAATTATTCGGAAGCGTTTTTGCGTTTGCAGTTTGTTTTAAACATTTCTGAAAGGGAATTCAAAGCCATATAAAAAAATGGACATTAAATACATTAACAAAAAAATTTCACACTTGAAAGTCCAAATGAAATATAATTTGAATGTGTGCGTTTAAAAATAAATGTAATATTCACTTTCTTCATATACAACGCAACTTGTATTTATATATTTATATTTAAAAACAGATTTTATAAAATTAAATGTTACACATTTTCTCTAATACATATCATTTATATGCGTGAAATTACAGAATCCAGATTCTGTAATAAATGTATTTAAAATTTACATTAATTATGTATACATTCACATATAATAATACAACAAGGAAATGAACAAAAAAAATTAATATGTTAATGTATTTATATAATAATATACTTTGATGCTATTATATATAACAAATGCATCAAAATATATAAAAACAGCTGTATATCATCATCGAGATAAACAAAATATCCGATTTTTTTTTTTATTTGCTATATAAACAAACCAGATGTAAATGACATTTAATTTATAACATATGCGGTGTAAGATTTAAAATGATATTTTTAAAAAAAAAATATTTTTATAGTGTCATTTTTACTGATTTGCGGACGGATGAGGATTGACGGCATAGATGAAATTTTTCTATATAATTTCCCGGAATAAAGTTGAATTTTTTTAAAGCTTATCGTTTTTAAGGTACAGGCACAGACATTTGATACTTCAACTTCCTTTCGGCATTATCAAAAACCGAAATTTCATTTCAGCATCTATAATTTGGATACCGTGTTATAAATAAATCATAAATGAAAATTGTAATAAAATATTTCATTACCGCATTTGATAATTTGTAAAAAAATTACAACATTTGAAAAGTATAAAAAATTATTTAAATGATTTAATTGGTCTATGGCCAAATTTGTTTTTCTTAATATTTTAAATAACCAAACAAAAACCAGAGAAAGTTAATGATGTGGAATTTAAATTCATTTATATATATTTTTTGTTTTATAAATATTCTCTTATTGTTATAGAATAATTTTTTTAATGCAATTTATATATTCATTTTATATACGATGACAGTATATATAAGTACCTCAAAAATTTGGGTGGTTTTACAATAAATGGGTGGTCAAATCTAAGTAAACAAAAGTCACCACAATCAAAAAAAATTGTTAGATTGCGAGGGATACATATTAAGAATATGCCGTAAAAATACACAATGAAAATATAACTTTATTTTTAAATATCTATATAAATTGGATATTCTGTACAAATAATACAAATGAAAGTATAGGATCTTAAAACACACTTTAAATTTATAAATTGTATATATAGGAGTAAAAAAACTCATTAGAAAATGATTCTATATAAAAATTCAAGTGTTTAAATCACTATCAAAATTGATATATATACATATATTTATTATGGGGTTACCTGAAAAGTTATCTATTATAAAAAAAAAAAGAAATAAATATATGGTAACATTCTTTAATCAAGAATATTTTGAATATGCAAATTCTATAAATTATTAAAAAATAGAATAAATTTTGTATTTATTTCAAACTCCATTATATATTAAAAAAAAAAAAAACTCATATCAATAAAGGGAATGTTTTTTTTTTTTTGATCTAGTTTTAACATTATTTGAAGACGTGGAACAGAAGTTATTATAATGAAAGCTATATTTATCATTAATATATGATAAATATTATTGTAATAAATTGATTTGAATTTGAATATTTGCATAAGACATTTTACATTCCCATCATAATATAATTTAAATTGTTTTTTTGCACTTTCTTTAAAATTATATTTAAACCACTTTATTTGTACTGCGTGTTGTGTTGTGTATATCTATATTATGTAAATTTTTGTTTACCTATATGCGCGTTCATTTCGAATTCAATTTAATTAGATTAAAAAGATTTACAATCAACTCAACCACACAAAAGAAAAATGTTACTATATACATTTGGAAGGTATAAGGTATTTCTTTTTTTTTTTTTTAATATATATATACTTTAACATGTACTGAAAAACACATTTGATTTATATATCATTCATTGGGTATATTGAATTCGTGGAAATTTATATATTTTGTATTCTTTAAAAATCTATCTATATATGAATGATATTTATTACATAGTAAAAGATTTTGAAGCAGGGTAGGAATTTTTGTAGGAAAATCAAAGAAGTTTTTCATGAAAAACTTCAGAAAAAATTTTTTAGAATTTCCGAAAAATGCAAATTTCGTAAGAAAATGATGTATATAGATAACTTTTACTATAAGAAAATCACATAAAAATCCTTTTAAGAACATCATATGGCGAATTTCCTGATAAAATATATTTCAATAACAATATCATTAAAATATAGATAATTTCCTTTTGAAATGGTTTAAAAATTAAAAATAGACAGGAAATTCTTCTTTGATTCGATTCAAATGATTTTTTATATAAACATTTTCGTTATATAGAAAATCATAGACCGTTAAAAAAAAAATTATATATATAGATGATTATAGTTTATATATACTAAAAAAATAAAGAAAACCTCGGATATTTATAACAATTCAGAGTTATGAAATGAAAAACCGACATTTAAACATTTGCTCCCACAATGAATAATAGAAATATATATATATAAAATTGGTCTGCAATTTTATAATAATAAATTCATATAAGTTCAAACGTAATACATATGTATATATGATATGATATAAGCAAAAATCTATTTCACATATTATTATATAGAAATTTTATGTATTATCCGAAAACATATTGAACGTGATTTATTTTAAGGCACGTGAATTTATAAATTTCACCACATAAGTTGTATTGAAATAGAAATATTCTATTTTCTAAATATAATAATAATAATAATAATAATATCAACTATGATATTCTTATTTATTATTTGTGTATATATATTGAAAAGTCAATATACAGAAATGTGTATATATACACGTTTTATATACCGATTTATATATAGACAAATATACAATTTTTCTATTTTATAATAATAATAATAATATATAGATAGATATTGAAAATCAAACGTATGTGAAACGTTCAACGTTCAAAACGATTTATTCGATTCATATAGATAGAATTTATGCTTTTTTTTTTATTATTAAAATATAAACGTTCGCAATTGAAAATATATATTTTCATAATATTATTATATATTTCTACTTTCAAGATACATAACCACAAGTGGAAAATCAAACGATTTATTTCATTTTCTTTCCATTTTATTATATTGTTATAAGAAATGTTAACGTAACAGAAGAAGAAGAATTATTATTATTATTATAGTAAATATATGAAATGTAAAAACATATTTGTATTATATACACCTCCGTACTGTCCACAAAATCCAAACAATTCGATTCATTATTGCTTTTGGTGGACATAACAAACTAAATATTAATTCACGCCTTTGTGTACAAAATGAACACAAAAAAAATCTTAACATCTCTATACAACTAATATATTGCATTCTTGTACAATATATTTTCATATGGTTTTATTTTAAAAATAATATTGAAAATGCAATAATGTACGTGCATGGTGTATGTACTATATACAATATATAAAAAGAAGATTGGAATTTTTATTATATGTGTATAATTAAGAATATTTATATATATCTGACAACAAACATTCATAAAATATATGAATTAATATTATTGTGATATTACATATGTTTTATTATTGTCTATATTTAATATATACACGGAAATATATCTATAGATATACAAAAATAAAATAACCATATAAATTATTAAATATTATATATGATTTTATATTATATATTATATATACAAACATATTTTTGTTAAAGTATTTCAATAATTTTCTCTATTATTTATATATTATGGAATCTTAATATATAACTGATGAAATAAAATAATGATTTATATATACGCAAGTATGTTGTATGGTTGTATATATGAAAAATTAATTATAATTAAATTATAAAAAATATGTTTATATACGAATAAAAATTCCTGTTGTTACCATAAATAATAAAAATTTTATTATTAATGTATATATTGGTATTTATATGTTATTATAATTTTATTAATATTTTTTTTATTATTATTATATTTATTGTATTTATTATTATTATTTGTATACTTGTTATATTATTCATTTCATATATGTAAATAATATAATAATAAAATATTATAACCAATGCTAATTTTTAAAATTATAATTAAATTTAATATATAAAATCCATACATTTTTTTGTTTTATATTTGAAATCAATTTACGGCGCGCGATTATGGTATATGATGATTAAATATAAAAATAGTTATAATTTAATATAAACCAATTCGATATTCACCATGGAAGGTTTCCAATTGTTTACAATTTCTTAATCGACTCCTAAAAATTAAGAATTTATGCTTTACATTTACTAAAGAAATCAAATCGTTAGAAATATTTTAGTGATATCGTGAGGAATAAAAATCCTACCAGACAGAGATTTGACTAAAGCATCATCGGAAATGACATCAGAAAATGTATCGTTAAACAAATTAAAATTGATTAAAAATAAAACCAATAATTCAATACAGCTATATATTAATTTAAAAAATGTAACCAAAAGTGCTTTTACAGAGAGGTATAATAATTTTAACCAAAATAATATTATATTTTATTAACTTTTAAATTACTTTTTTAAAGCATATATATGTAATATACAAAAACTTATATATAAAATATATGTAAATATTCAAAGTTTTAAATGAAATTACATTCGATAAATGTATAAATATTATGATGACACAAAATAATATAAATAATAATAATGTCATAAAAATATTTATAATATATAGACGTTTTCGTCTATTAAATTTGTATGTAAATTTATTTTAAGTACATATACAAAATATGATTTATATATTTTTTGTAATGGTAATCGATTTAAAAAATATAATGTTTATGTACAGTACAGTGTGAAAAACAAATAGTATTTAAAAAAAAACCTAGATTTTTTCATTCATTTTTACGTATATTAGGAAAATTTAAATGGATCGCTTCGTTTACATTAAACATTATACAGAATTTCCATTAGACGGTTACGCAGAATTTCCATTAGAAAATTATCAAGAATTTTCTTTTGTAAATGTAAATTCAGATGCAGAATTTCTCTTAGAAATGTATACAGAAAATTAAAATTCCTTTAGAAAATTAACGTTTTGGAAATCAGGTAGAATTTTTATTAGAAAATTATACAGAATTTTCATTTGTAAATTATGTAGAATTTCCTTTTAAAAATCATACTTTGTCTCTAGCTGAATTAGTACTGCATTTCCTCAGAAAATTGTACAGAATTTCTTTAAGAATATTCTAATGCATTTCTTTTAGTATACATAGTTTAGAAAATAAAAATAAAAATTAAGAGAATTAAACAAAATTTCCTTAATAAAATATCGCTTAAAAATTATACAGAATTTACTAAAGGAAATTATACTGCAATTTCCTTAAGAAAATTATACTGCAATTTCCCTAGAAAATTATACTGAATATCCTTTAGAAAATTATACAGAATTTACTAAATAAAGTTATACTGCAATTTCCTTAGAAAATTATACTGCAATTTCCTTAGAAAATTATACTGCAATTTCCTTAGAAAATTATATTGCAATTTCCTTAGAAAATTATACCGCAATTTCCTTAAGAAAATTATACCGCAATTTCCTTAAGAAAATTATACCGCAATTTCCTTAAGAAAATTATACCGCAATTTCCTTAAGAAAATTATACCGCAATTTCCTTAAGAAAATTATACTGCAATTTCCTTAGAAAATTATACTGAATTTCCTTTAGAAAATTAAACTGCAACTTCCTTAAGAAAATTATACAGAATTTCCTTAAGGCAATTATACAGAATTTCCTTAAGGCAATTATACAGAATTTCCTTAAGGCAATTATACAGAATTTCCTTAAGGCAATTATACAGAATTTCCTTAAGGCAATTATACAGAATTTCCTTAAGGCAATTATACAGAATTTCCTTAAGGCAATTATACAGAATTTCCTTAAGGCAATTATACAGAATTTCCTTAAGGCAATTATACAGAATTTCCTTAAGGCAATTATACAGAATTTCCTTAAGGCAATTATACAGAATTTCCTTAAGGCAATTATACAGAATTTCCTTAAGGCAATTATACAGAATTTCCTTAAGGCAATTATACAGAATTTCCTTAAGGCAATTATACAGCATTTCCTTAAGAAAATTATACTGAATTTCCTTAAGAAAATTATACTGAATTTCCTTAAGAAAATTATACCGAATTTCCTTAAGAAAATTATACTGAATTTCCTTAAGAAAATTATACTGCAATTTCCTTAGAAAATTATACTGCAATTTCCTTAGAAAATTATACTGCAATTTCCTTAGAAAATTATACTGCAATTTCCTTAGAAAATTATACTGCAATTTCCTTAAGAAAATTATACTGCAATTTCCTTAGATAATTATACAGAATTTCCTTTAGGAAATTACAGAATATTTTTTAAAAAATTGTACAGAATTTCCTCAGAAATTAGCACTGCATTTTCTCAGAAAATCATACAAAATGTCCTTTATACAAAACTTATACAAAATCCTCGGCATTATAATTGTATCTATACCATTTTATAAGATAAAATCGAAAAATTTAAATCGATTCAAACATATCGAAAATTTACTTTTCTATCCTAAAAATTTGATCATCAGTGTATTATAATTATAATATATCCGCCACAAAAAATAAATAAAATATACGATAAAAACTAAAAGTTACAAAAATTAAACAAGTATCCAACTAACTATAATATATAATTATATATAGTATGAATAATATATTATAGTATTAGTAATTTTTGATATATATCTTTTAACATTGTGTATTTCGTATATATAAACTATAATAATAAGTATATTTTCTGCGGTATAATCCAAACAATGGCATAAACATATATATATATATATAATTATATAAAAACGAGTATGCAATTTTCTTTTTTTTTATTTTACTATGAAAAAAACTGAAAAAATTATTTGATATTTATTGTTGTACAAATAAATTACGATTAAATACATATATAGAAAGAATAAAACAAAACAACAGTTGGTTCGGTTCAATATATATCTTATAAAATTGTCGTTTAAATCTCAATTTTTTTTCCTTTTTTTTGGTTGACATTTCTGAATTTCACTGATGTATAACAAAACGTATTTTTTCTCTTTATTATTATTGCTGCAATAATATGCAATTATTTATTTGTTATGCTGCGATGCACATTATATAAAAATAAATTACGATACATATAAATATCCATATCTTAACGATTGATGGAATATTTGAAAAATGTGTACATAGAATTTTATTTTATTTTTCTTATTTATTGAAAGAAAATTTTCAATAAAATTATATTTAATTTTTTTAAAACGTTAACTTTTTTAATAATAGTTTTTTTTTTGATTCTAAAAAGTAATTTTCTGTTTTTTTTTCTGGAAAATAAGACGAATTTATAATAACATTTTTTTATAACCCGTACATTATATTATATTATTAAAATCAAAATATCACATGAAAATATTTATTAAGCAAGGTTTCATAATATTATTATTATGTATAATTGTTTGTAAATAAAAAAAATTGTTAATTATTAAAAAACAGGAAATCGATTTTTTGTTGTTTTTTTTTTTTTATATAAAATATAATGAACAAACAAAAAAAAATTATAAATCTATAGTTAAACATATGTTATAATATATAATATATTGATAGTGTTTAGTGTATAATAAACATTAAACATATATTATCTATTTTTGAGATAACAATATTTTATTTAAATTTTTTAATATATCAACTATATAAAACACAAACGTGCAATTAAGTGTATGTTATATATGTTTTGGGTTTTTTTCTTCAATGATTCCCTGATATATTATTGAATAATTTTTATACGATTCACTGCAGTATAAATGATAGATAAATGGGATTTATGTTTTTTGAGTGTGTATATGCATTCATATCGCAATAAATAAATGAATTAAAAATATTGCAAACGTGTAACGCGCGATTAAATATCACAAATATATATACAAATATGAAAATAAATATCTTATATATAAATGCATATATACGTAAAGAAATTTTAAATTAAAAAAAAACTAACCTTGATCGTAATCAGAAATCGAGGTAATTTCTTCTAATATTGTATCCATTATGTATTTAGATTATTTTATTTGTGAATGTTTATATAACACTTATATATATTTCTTGGTTAACAATTTTTTTTATACTAAAAGAATTTTTTTTATGTTTTTTTAATTTTGTTTTGTTGTATTTCCTTTCAATTTTATAGCTTACACGATGATATTATTATTATTATTACATGAATTTATACACATAAATAAATAAAAAAATTATTTTTTCATGATTAATTAAAAAAAGAAAAAAAAATAAAACAACCACAAACACAATCAAATTATATTTACACGTATTTAGGTTATATTATATCATTATATATATAAAAAATTATTTATATATATACTTGAAAATATCAAAATATAAATTGAATTAAATAATATATACTACTGCTGTGAATAATTTCGTAACATATATATTATATCGATATAATATATACCAAAGAAAAAACTAATAAGTTAATTTTCAGTGAATCGCAAATATACAAAGACCACACACAGAAATATATATATTTATGTATTTATGTTTATCGTTTTTTTAAAAGACGAAATATATAATAAATGATTAAATATATTTCAAAGTTTTATACGAATATCTACTAATACTACTACTATTTATAATAATAAATAAATGTGTTTGTGTACTGATAACAAACAACCATTTATTTATAATAAACAAATTGATAATAATACACTTATCTGTAAAAATATACACAAAAGGTTATATATTTTCATACATTTTCATACATATATAATTAAGAAGGTATATACCCATTCATTAATAATATAGAAATATATATCATACGATATATTTTATATAGAGATATACAAAAAGCTATGATGATGATGATGATGATAATGAATAAACAAATGTGCATTTTATTACATTTATGACGAGATTAAAAATTGTGTAATTTGTTTTTATACTATATACAAATATATTATAAATAAGATAAGTGCGATTACAAATCATTACAAATTGTGTATTATAAAAGACTTCATACAACTCCAAAAAAATTAAAAAACTATTAATATATATGATAAGATATGATAAATTATCCTTTTTCACAGTTAAATATTTATATTAAATCATCATCATCTTTATTATACTTTATAGAAATATATCATAGAAAGGTAAAAAAAAAATAATTAAGACACAAATAGTAAATATTAAGGATTTAGAATATATCATATATTTAAAATTTTCGTTTTATAGCGGATTCATATATTGAAACCAAAGCGATACAGAAGTTACCGCAAAGGAAAAGCACAAATTTCTGATTCAATTCAAATTGACGCGATTGGTGACGTGTTAGTTTTAAATACAAAACAATATACAATCAAAATTTAATATCTTCGATTTCTTCACGACACACAGATCAAATATTCTTTTCCAGAGGCTCGTCTTCACATTACCGGATACTCGCACGGATAATTGGTATAGTGAATATGACCCCGTGGTTGGAGATTCAGACAAATGATCAAATTATTTTTAATATATTTGATATTTTTGCTTACTAAATTTATTTTAGTTTTTTCGTTGTTCATCAAAAATCTAAATATTATAATTTCGTAAAAAAATTCGTAAAAGAAAAATTCTGAAAATTTAATATTAAAAAAAACATTTTTTTTTCTATAAAGATTAATTTTATTTATTATTTAATTTATGAATTTTTTAAGTATTTTTTTTTTAAGTATTTTAATTTAATTTTTTGAACTAATCTTTTCATGCATAGATAAATTGGTTTTTAATAAAAAAAAAAACAAAATCAAATAATACATTCACGTCTATATATATATATTGATAAATATATAAATGTATTTTAATTAGAATTATTTATTGGGGGGGTAATCAATTATTAAATGGACATTTTTTTAAGGTTATACACGCATATATAGATTTATATATACTATATACTATATAAATTAATCTATTTTGAATTATAATCAATAAAATTAATCATCGCAATTGTATAAATTACGTTATAATAATTAAAAAAAAAAAACCATATCAATTATAATTATATTTATTTAAAGAATTTTGTTTTTTTTTTAAATTGTTTGTTGAATAATTAACTGGGTGGATATTAAAAATGGGGGGAAATTAAACATATACATTGAAAAGAATTTATAAAAAATTAAAAAAAATTCCACTTACTTCCCATGCTCCTATTTCGCCAAATTTCTGTAAATCTTTCTACAAAACTATTCCACATTTTATATTGAGCTAAGTAATTTCTAATATAGACTCCATATTTTGTTTATATAAATAATATTTTATAAATATATATAGATTAGTATATATATATATATATATATTAACAGAAATTTAGCGCATATATACAAATTTATTATTATACATAGATTCAAAATATAACACAATTAATTATTAACACTTTCCACAATATTTTATAATAAAATTTTTGTTTTTTTTTTTTGTTGAAAAATAATATACCACACACAATAATATTTATATATTAATTAAAAAACTGCTTACATACACAATTGTTTATTTAATTTATTTTAAAATATATTGTTTTAAAAACAAACAAAAACTACACACCACTTTGATTAATTTTAGTAAAATTATTATAAATTTCTATCTTTTTTTATATATAATCATTTATTTTTATTATTGTTATTATTTAGGTCTGATAGCGAATTTTTTGTTATTAAATTTGTAAAAATGATGATTTCATTTTGCTAAATATATAATAATTTTATTTTTTTTGCTACTTTCAAAAATATATAAAATAAAAATTAATAAATGTAAGTCAAACAATTTTTATTTTAATTATCGCGTGTGTATCACATTTTAAATTAAAAGTGAATAATTAAAATTAAAAATAAAATTGACGTATTTAATTTGTATAATAAATATATTCTTTCTATATTAATATTCACCATTCGAAATGCGCTCACCTCATCATTATATTATTTCAAAATTTAATTTTTTTTTTTTTGGTTTTGGTATGGCCAATTTGCACAAAAACTAATTTTAACAAATTTGATTTTACTTAAAAAAAAATATATATATGCGGATATATATATTTATGGTTTACTATCAAAACGTAAAACGAACACGACTAAAATATTAATTTGAAAAGAAATTAATATTCGCACATAAAATAATAATAATAATATTTCAAAATAAGTTTTTTTTTTATTCAATATAAAATCATCAAATCAAAATATCTATAATGCAAAATAATATTATTATTATATATATGTATATAGAGACTTATGACGTCGTCTTCTTTTTATATATTTATATTAAAACGAAGAAGTAGAAAAAAAAAACAGATTAAAAATTAAAAGATTTAATAACTATAATAGAATTTTTGTATATATGTATATATTGAAAAAGAAAAATAAAACATATGTGTTTAAAGAATTTATATTTAAATAAATAAATTATATGCATAAACACACACGTTAATAAAAAAAAAAAGAATTCTAATGTAAACAGTATTTATTATTTATTTTTTTTTTTAATTTTTAATGAAATTATATTAAAAAAATAAAAATTTGTTAACACAAATAATTTTTCTATATCTCTATTCTATATTGTGTTTTTATTTTTAATTTGAATTTGCTCAGATGGCATAACAAACCAAACAACAAGTATTCAAATAGTGTTTCCACTTAAGCTAGGTCATAAATTACTTATTTTTTTTTTTGATATAAATACGTTCTCGTATATATGTGTGTTGTTGTTTGGTTCGCCATATACAAAATTTATATATTTATTATTTTTATAATATCAATTTCAATGAACGTGTATATATATATATATATATATTTTTTTATTTTTACCCACTTAAACTGATAACAATATTTACTATATAAATATATATATATATAGTATAGAGAGACATTCATTTTATTTATCGCATTTTGTATATATATATATATTTAGATGTATGCATAAATGATTATGGGAAAATACATATTTGTTAGTGTTCTGTTGTATATTATATATACAATATTTTGTGATAATAATATATTATTATCGCAATTTTATTTTTTAATATATATATTTATGCGTATATGTTATGTACTGTGTAGGGTATATCTTAAAAGAATAACTATCCAAAACAAAAAAAAAACTATTTATCATATATGAAAATTAACGAAATTAAGGTTTACTATCTATATAATAATCCGCATGTAGAACGAATAGTAAAATTTGGTGGAATGAATAAATATTATATACATGTTTTTAATTATATAAAACATTTACGATTCAATTGGTCCATCATTAAAAAGTAAAATAATTTATAACCCTTTTTTTTGCAATAACGTTCCATTAGGTAATAAATACACATTTAAAATAAAAAAAAAAAATACGATACTAAAAAGGAAGCATATATAGATAAGCAAACACTTGACATGGTGGGTGAGAAGGGGGTTAAAAAATTATTTACCAATCTAATGTTGATAAAATTTTACTATATACAAATCGATTTGTCACATTAATTTCAGCCAAATCATTTTGGATTGATCAGAAAAAAAAGAGATTGTTAAATAAAAAACTTTTCCATTTTACATCAAAATTCCAGATAAAAAGTATTTCAAATGAATCCAAAGTTTGAAACAAAACGAAGAATATTTAATAATCCCGCTAATTTCCGTAAAAGGGGACTTCCTGACCTGAAAAAATGTAAAACAAAACTTCTTATATTTACAAAACTAAACTAATAAACAACATCAGTTCGCAGAACCGCCTGTTAATTTACCCCCGTAAGAATATACTTAAAATTGAAATTTTAATTATAAACGTAAAGTGTGGAAAAAGGAATAATTTTTTTGAATCATCATTAATTTAAAATATACCCTGATCAAAATGTATATAACACTCTCTCTATAGCTGTCTGTCAAAAAAATTATCATATTATATAATACATAAAATATTTATAAAATTGTAATATTTTATATATGTCTTATTATAGGAATATTCAAAAATTACCTATATTATATAAATTATCAAAATTAGTTATTATATACATATATTTTGATATATGATGACAGTTAGGATAAGGGACTTTGTATATGTATATATAATATATAGATGTTTAGGTTTAAATAACACAACCATATATATATATATATATATATTAAATACCCTGTTTTTTGTTTAAATAATTTATAAAATATATGTAAAAATATTACAATCTGTCGTATATATACGCACAGTAGTCCCACGTTTTATACGGATTCCTCATAAAAAATGATTTGGAATTTGAAAAAGGTTATATATTTTTAAATGGAACGCAAACCATGAACATGAATGTTTTTTGATTGAAGATAAAATAAGATAGTAACAACCCCATCAATATAATATTAAAAAAAAAAAAACAAAGGAAAATGCATTTTAAAATGAAAAATATCTGTTAAATGTAAAAACAATCTTAACAATCAAGCAAATTACGGAGCCTTAAAGTTTATATCATCAGTTTTAATGACGGAAAATTCATAAAAATCTCCTGGTGAAGTTAAATTTTATCCTTTTTTATAATTTTCTATTAGAAATATGTGTCAGATCCAAAGAAAACGTTGAAAGATCATGGCCAGAAGTAAAACAATTATCTATACACATGTAAAACAGGGGGATAAGTGTTTAACAAAATATATATAATTATCAGAGTGAGTATAAATTTTTTTTATTTTTAATATTCACCGCGTTTTGTTGTTTTTATATAATGAATATATAATTTCATAAATCACAAATATATAAAAAATTTTATTATTATAATATCATATACCGCATATATAAAAATTGTATTCGTGTAAAAAATTTATATATATATATTATATATAAGGTCAATGTTTAAATAAAATATACAGCTTTTTATATTGATTATTATCATAATATTTTAATATTAAATAATTTATAACACCTTTTTTTTTTTTTTTGTTGAATTGTTTTTGGAAAAATATAATTTTTGTTAAATACTTTAAAAGAGTAAAATATTCGTTAACAAAAAAAAACCGATTTAGAGATAGATTTGTTTTGTTTGTTTGTTTTTCACCGAATAGATGCGAGATTAAAATAAAAAAATGTTAAAATTTTATTGATATATACCTATATAAATAAATAATAAATTAATTTCGATTGATATTTTGAGGTACTTTTTAATTTATATACAATATAATATTTTTTTTTTTTTGAAACGAATGAAGGTAATTAAAAAAACCACACATATACATAAATTATTAAGAAAGTACATATATATAATTTATAAGAATTATACCGCAATATACCAGAAAATAAAAGAAGGTAAAATCAAATCAAATAAAAAAATCTACAGAAAAAAAAAACAAACAAATTTATGTATAAAATTTCATGGATTTTGACCAATTTTTTACCATGAATGAAAATGAAATGAGGTTAAAAAAATTGTATGTGGGGAAATAACAATTTAATTACAACACAATCAATGTAAAACTTATATATATATGAATAAATAAACAGAATTTTTAAATGTTATAATAGTATAATTAAAAAAAATGTACACACATCATTTATATACGCATATATCTATATCTAAATGATCTGTCTATACTCTATATATATGTATATTATAATTTGTATTTGTATTATAAATCATATGCGTATGGTATATAATACTTAAAAAGTTTAAGAAAATTTCTTGTTAAATATATATTATAATAAACACAAGGCAATACTGAAATTCAATAAAAAAAAAAACAAAACAAAAACAAATTATATTCAAGAAAGGAAACATAAATATACATATATTTTTTCACTTTTACGTAAATTATATGACTGAAACAAAAAAAAACACAACACATAAACACGTTTGAAATAAAGGCAAAAGAAAAAAAATTAAATAAACCAAATTATATATTATAAGTCGTCGTACAATCCAATTTGTAATATATTATTCATATTCATATATACACGCAATAACACAGCATCCAACATCGTACAAAATAAAAATCTTATTTTATACTCGCGTATATATATAGTATCAATACCAATACCAATTTAAAGATTTATAAACAAAAAGAAAAAAATCGAAAAATATACACAAATTTAATTTTGAAAAAAAAAAAAAATATATATGCAAAACGTTGTGTTGTGTTGTTGAATACACCAACATTTTGATCTTCTATATATATATATATATATATATATATTTTGTTTTTTTATTTAACATCGTGATATGTTTATATATGTACATATATATTCTTAAAAATTTTGTGTAAAATAACATTTATTGAATGCGGATTAGATTCTCTATATATATATATAAACTTTTATATATATGGTATATGACGACGACTCGACTATACGATACGATATACAAATATATTTTGTAAATTTATATGAAAATTTTTTGTGTTTGGTTAAAAGAAAATGCACAAAATTTTATTAAGAACACATTATAATATACATAAATATATATTAATTTAAACAATTTTTTTTTATATGATTGTTATGTGAATATCTAAATTCTTCTTAAATCCACACATTATATGGCCACAAATTATATGATGCATATACAAATAGTATAAATTTATGTAAGAATACAATGAGTCCATTCCTCGACCATTAAACCATTCATTGCATATAAAAATCAAAATAGTTTTTAAAAATATATATGTTTGTTTATATTTTCGAAAAGCGGATGTCTATATTCTTTCAAACAAAAAAATGATGGTTTTGGTCAACGTCATGGTATAAAGACTATATAGGTATGCTTGACAGCTGATATACAATTTTGTATGGCGTCACTCTGAGTGAAAAATTTTTTTTTTCAATGAGTAATAAACCATAATAAACATAAGCACAATAAAACAAAAACCCAGAGTGACGTCAGAAAAGGGAAAAATGGCGAACATCAACAAATATCGAGCATACCTATTGTCTTTATACCATGGGCCAACGTTGATTTTCTTCTTATAATATTCGAATAAGAACACTCCAAAACATGTTGTTAAATTTTTTTTTTGTTGTTAGATATATATATATATATATATAAAAGAGTTTATCTAAAATTATGTATCAAAATGTGAAAATGTCATAAAGATTACAAACGCGAGATGGTTATTTATTCCAAATACTATAATGCATGCAATATTCTGCATCATATTTCATTCATCATTCATTAAATAATATATTCTGTTGTATATATATTTATTGTGCATATAAAAGAATTCTTTACCGAAAAAAAAAAAATTATCATATTTATATCATATTTATCATATAGGGTGATCTATATCTAGACTAGATAGGTAGGTATCAACTCTGGTGATTCTATATAAGATAAATTCAAAGTCGAAAAATTCTGTAACATTTATTTTGTTTTATTTAGACGTTTAATTTCGTTATATAAACATTAGAATTGAAAGGTAGAGTCTTACTGATAGGTAAGAAAGGTAATTTCCAACTTTGGTCGTTGAAATGACTTTAAACCAAAAAAAAAAACTAATCGCGAACACCCTATCTAAAAATTTTATTATTATTATTATGTACAATATAAAATAAAATATAATAAATGCAATTTTTGCATGTTTTCGATATTTTATTGATACATGTTTTTGTGTTTTTTGTGTTCTTTTTTTTTTGTTTTATAGTAAATTAAAACAATTCAATCTCATAAAAATACAAGAAAAAAAAACACACTATATAATGAAGATAATATATCCAAATCAACTTAATATTTATGGTTTTTCGTCTTGTGAGGTCATAAAACCAGCCAAAATTTTATTATATCCACCACAGGGTATATTACAAATAAAATAAATAAATTTTTTTACAAATTTAACATATTAAAATGTGTACCACGTTCACATTTGAAAAAAAAAAAAGAAATAATATTATTTTGTATATATAAATTATATACAAAATGCATTAAGAAGTATAACAAAATTTGTATCACATATATGATATATATATAGTTATACGGTTGATGTTGAATTTTGTTATTAATTATAAAATATTATTATTATTATTATTATTATTATATATGGTCAGGTCAATATTGTAAAAATATAAAATTAAAATATATTATTACTCTCTATTCCATATATATATATAATTTGCGATGACAATAAAATATATCTTCTTATATATTTAAGAATTTTTCAATTAAAATATTTAAAAAAACCTCGCTGTTTAATTGTATGACGTGCTATATATATATATTTAAGTTGCAATAATATTATTCATATATACCGAATATTTTTTCGATATCAATTAAAATTCTTTGTTAAAAAATATATGTATAATAAAAATTAATAAAATTAATTAAAAACTAACTATTAAACCATAAACCATACAACGCGTTGTGTTGGAATCCTTTGGTTAATATGTCATTTATATTTTATATTAGTATAGACCATATAATTATTCAATTAATTAATATATTAATTAATGTGCACCGAATGTATAAATTTTAATTTTATATTCTTTATGATGTCACACATAATTAATTAAAATTATTATTTATTTAAGGCACAACAATTTTAATGTATTTAGTTAATATTATACATACATATATGTACTTATATTGTATACGTCAGTGGTATAATTCAGTATCTGTATACGTTTTAAAAATTTATAATAATATATATTTATAGAAAATGTATATATATATATATAAATATAAAATATATAGGAAATTATATGTTTATTATATTGTATATTTTCTATAAAATGGTTCAGCCTACAATTTTGATTAAAATTTTGTATATTTTATTTTTTAAGTATTATTTTTATATAGCCTTTAACCTTATAAAAAAAAAATTATTCAAGTAAAATATATAATATATACGTCTATCATTTAAGTACGTCCACATGCCGATAATCACGTACATGCGAGAGAATAATTAATATTTATATGGTATATAAATAAACAAAAAAATGTAAAAAAAATAAAAAAGAAAAATCGAACCGAATATTTTATATTTTATTGATGAATAAAACATTTTTTGATTTTTTTTTAAATGTCATATATCGGAAATGATATATATCTAAAATAATTGAAATAATTTCTATGAAATAAAATTAATCATCATACGGTGTGTAATTATATAAACAACAGAATTTCTTTTCTATATATGAAAATTCTGATAATTAACTACATATATACAAAAATTTATTCAATTTTATATATATACAATAAACGATGGAAATTAAATATATTTCTTTTTAACATAATTTATATTAATTTTGCAGAATAAATGACTAACAAAAAAAAAAATATCCTTTGCATTCATATATATTTTCTCTCACAGGAATATAAATAAAGAAATATTTGTCTATAATTTTAATATATGTTTTATATATAGAATTTTTTTTTTTCATTATTTCCTTTGAACAACTTCAAAAAGGATCATTTCAGTATTATATGAAAAATATAATATACCTTTATTTTATATATACCTACAACTACAAAGGCAAAGGTATACTCGTATATATGGTAGATATATAAAAATATAATATTAAATGAAGTTATTTTTATCACATTTTGTATAAATAAAAAAAAAAAAAAATTAAAGCATATTATCTGTATAATATGTTTTATAATTAATATTAAAATGTCTATACACATTTTTTTTAATATAATAGGTACAGATTATTAAAAATGTCTATTATTGTATATATATATATATATATATATATAGAAATAATTTATATTATAATTGCTAGACTATAAACTGAATTTAATTTTTTCCTACAATTTATAACAATATATAATAATAATATCTATATCATTAGGTCTAATATTTGTACAGCTGCGATATTTTCTTCAATTCGCACTCTACGTAAGCGTTTTGGTGGTTTAATGTCCAACAATGTAAATTTGGTGCGAAATTTAGTCACAATTTAGTCGAAATTTAGCCCGAATAGCTGCTTCAGTGGGTTGATTAAACTGACCATAAAATGGAAGAAGCGCGCGATGAACTTTCTTAACAGAGAACGCATTTTGATAATAAAATTCAATAATTTTTCAAGCGTTGTTCGTTTGTAAGACAATTCATGGTTAAATTATAGACCAAACAAGATAGAAACAAAACACGGAACGTGCGTTAGCTGGTTTAAACAGTGTTGCCAAAAAGATAATAGCTAAAAAATCACACTTTAAATATTAATATAGAAATTTTTTGTTTTAATCTGTATACGAACGAACGGGATTTATAAAACAGATAGTTGATAATTTTAAATTAGTTAAGTATAATCATTTTAAGTTATAAGTTAAGTTATTATATATAAGCGAAATTTCTTTTGTAAAACATCATAATAAAACATCATTAACGCGAGGTTCTTCTATTAAAATAGATGATAATATTTAATAAATATACTACATAAATACCTATAATTATCTCAAATAAAATAGATAATTTTAAGGACATTTTAAAATGCTTGTTTTTTTTTTTTTTTTTTTTAAATTCGCTAATAAAAAAAAATTCCGAATATTTAGAGAAATGTGATTCGTATGCATTACCACAGTGAAAAATAATAACCGTTAAATGATTCTAAAAACAACCGCAGAAAATCTTCACACACCGGAAAATTCTATTAATTTTCCATCGAAACTTAAATATAAATGAAAAATTTATTCAATTTTATTGATTATATATTTGAGTTTAATAAAATATCGTATATACATTACGATATATCAATGAATTAAATCGATCGCTAAAATTTATTTTCCAATTTAAATGAATCGCAAATAAACAAATTTAATTTTAATTTGCATAATAACATTTATTTGAATTCAAAAATACAAAAAATAATAATATACACTTTGTTGCAAAACTATTATATATAAAAATCCATGAAAAAGAGTAAATGGATTATTTTTATTGTGGCAATGGTAATAAATGGTAGAAAAAAAATGAATAGAATAGAAAAAAAATCCATTATTTTTAGTATTTAAAATACAAAAATGAAAATCTCCGGTGTTTTTTTTTAGTGGAATATTTTTTATATATAGTTTTTGCAACAAAGTGTATATGCATTTTATATTATTTTTTTCTGAATAATTATATATGGATATATATATCATAAATTTATTTTAATTGCCTTTAATTATATATATATATACAAAATACAAATTATATAGATATGTGAAAATGAATGACGCGTATATAAAAAGGTAACTGTAAATATTGTATATTTTGTAATTAAAATTAAATTGACTTAAACGTTTTTGTTTTTTTTTTTGTTTTCGGGTTTTTTTATTGTTGGTGTTGTTGTTGTTTATTTTAGAGATTATCGCTGAAAGATTAAAACAACAAAATTAATACAATATATATATATATTAGGTTATCGAAAAAGTATTGATAATTTTTATAAATAGATGTCATTATAATTGAATATTTCAAGTAGTACTAAACTGATCAGGTAAAACACTAACATATGTTCGAAAGATGACATTTCGTAGATAAAAAAAAAAATTAAATTTGTTTAGTCATTTAAAAGTTGTAGTGCATTAAAGATGAGCGAAATTAGTGAAAAAATTCGATACATTTTACAATTTTATTACGAAAAAGGTGAAAATGCAACGCAGGCACATGAACAAATTTGTGCAGTTTACTGTGAAGGAATTTTATCAAAATTAACAGCCTATAGATGGTTTGCTCGATTTCGTTCCGGTAATTTTGATGTCAAAGATGCACCTCGTTCTGGTCGACCTGATCACTGAAAAAGTCGATGAAATCATATCAAAAATTGAAGAAAATCGACACGTAAGCAGTCATGATATCGCTAAAGAACTAAACATCCATCACCAAACAGTTTTAAACCATTTGACAAAGGCTGGATACAAGAAAAAGCTCGATGTTTGGGTATACCACATGAATTAACACAAAACAATTTAATGAACCGAATTTCCATTTGCGAAACGCTGTTTAAAAGGAACGAAATCGAGTTATTTTTAAAGCGAATGATTACAGGTGATGAAAAATGGATCACATACGATAATAATGTACGAAAAAGATCGTGGTCCAAGAAGGGTGAAGCTTCTAAAACAGTAGCAAAACCTGGATTAACACCAAGAAAGGTAATGCTGTCTGTTTGGTGGGATTGGAAAGGAATCGTTCATTATGAATTACTAGCACCCGGTCAAACCATTGATTCCGATCTCTATTGTCAACAATTAACAAGATTGAAGCACGAGATTAAAAAAAAAACGTCCAGAATTAATCAATCGAAAGGGTGTTGTGTTCCATCATGACAACGCCAGACCACACACATCTTTGATGACTCGGCAGAAACTGAGAGAGTTTGGCTGGGAAGTTTTAAGTTTGCATTCACCATATAGCCCGGACCTTGCACCTTCAGATTATCATTTGTGTCGGTCTCTGCAGAATTCCCTTAATGGTTTAAAATTAAATTCCGCAGAGGACTGCAAAATCCACTTGGATCAGTTTTTTGCCCAGAAAACACAGAAGTTCTACAGTGATGGGATAATGTCTTTACCAGAAAAATGGCAAAGCGTCATCGATCAAAACGGCGCATATTTGGTTTAATAAAGTTCATTTGAAATATATAAAAAAATCGTTTGAATTTTGTAAAAAAAAAATTATCAATACTTTTTAGACAATCTAATATATATAATAAAAAAAAGATACAATGAAAGATCTCTCAATTAAAAATTATATAAAAAAAAAAGTTATAACTGTAAAACGGATTAAAAAAATGCCAATTTATAAATTGTCAAATATTTTAGTAATTATATGCGATTTTTTTTTGTTTTTTTTTCGTATTTGTGGGAATTTGTTTTTATTAAAAAATAAAATAAAAATCTAATTAATAAAGATTGTATTAATTTGTTAATAAATGAAATTCACGAGAAATGTTTTTTTTGCCAACATTCGGATTAGAAATTTATATGATTTTTTCTTCATTTTTAAATCATTTTTATATTCTGTGTATTTCTTTTTCGGTTTTCAAATATAATACATGAGTGTTTCAAATATAATACATTTTTTTTAATATATAATACATGAGAATTTCTTGTTCGTATATACAAATTACAAACAAAATAACGCAGCAATATAATGGAAATATGATATATAATAAAAAAAAAAAAAATTATATTTTTTGTATAAAGTATACAATTCAATTCATTTTATTATATCGTTGTTTTATATATTTGCGTTTAAAAACAATAATAATAATTAAATGCAATGACAAAAAAAAACAAAATAGAAAAAAATATATATTGTACTTATATGAATTCGCAATCAATCTATTTTATGTATATAATAATTAAATATAAATTAATTTATTATTTTATTTTACATAACATATATATACAATATATGAAAAGTTGTTCAATTAAATTCTTTGTTTTTATTATTATATATATATATATATACATATATTTTTTATCTTTTTCTTTTTTTTATTATTATTATTATTATTGTTTTTTTTATATAAAAAATAAAAATATACGAGTATATATACTTAATATTTTTTTGCAATATCATATATATTTTATCAATTTAAATACTTGTACTTGCTGTACGTGTGTGTATTTAAATATACAAAAAGAAAAAAAAAATAATGCATAAATTGATATAAAATAAATAGAATTTTTTTTTTTTTTTTTTTTTTATAAACTTCCTGAAATAATTTGTGTATATATTTTATTTATTATAAAAACAACGTAATATTTTCTTATATTCTATAAGAAAATCTATCTGTTTATATTTTATAAACAATAAATTAATTGATAAAGTTATTTTAGTTTTTATTTTTTTTTATTATTCAATATTAAAAACTTGTAAATTTACAAATAAAGATATAGATAAATTATTTTTTGTGTATATTAAATATATACAAACTTATAATTTCATTTTTAAGTTAATATTTGTTTAAAAAAAAAAAAAATAAAATAAAAAATATAGTATCTAATATAATATATAATAAATAAAATTATTATCTCTGCGTGAATTAAGATTATAATAAAATAAAATAAAAACGCATTTTATTTTTAATTTTATCTTTATATATGTTTATAATATGAAAAAAAAAAAAAAAAATTAAAATTTTTAGTGATAAAAAGAAATAATAAAATATTTGTTTTTTTTTTTTTGTGTGTTTACGATGTATATTATATATAGAGCGCGGGGGTAGTGAGACATATATAACGGATAAAAATGTATTCTATTTTAAAAATTATAAATACATTTTTTTAAGTATATAATTTGAACAAAAATGAAATCTATTTTTAATAAATAAATAAAATAATCATAAAAAATATATTATTATATTATATATACCATTTTAACAATATATATCGCATTTAGAATATATAAAAATAAATTTTACACCTTTGAAAATACAACATAAAAAAGTTTGTATTGAAGGAAAAAGAAAAAAAAAACACCGGTAATCTATTTTTTATGTTACAAATAAAAAAAATATTCATTTTATTTTCAATACCTGTATGTAGTATAATATTCTTATAGCACAGAAGAAGAAAAAAAAATTATTAAACTTTTACAAAAAAAAAAAAAATTAAAAGAAAATTAAAAAAGTATTATAAGAAAATATATATATTTATATATATTACTAAATACACACACGTCGTTCAGTTTTTTATTTTTATTTTTTTTAATTTTTTTTTTATATATTGCCACAAATACAAAATTTATCTTAAATACACATTTTTTAATACATTCAAGATGATAAATTTATAAAAAAAATTTATTATTTTTTATTTATAGTTGTGTTGTGTCTATATATATTTTATAAAATAATAATATATATTTTACTATATAGAGATAGATAGTCGCGTTTTCTAATATAGTATGTGAAATATAATGACGTTTTTACTTCGTATATAGTATATATCTATACATGACTAATATATAAATAAAACTTTTCTATCATAGGAAAAATTCTATACAAAGAAAAATTATATTGAATTTATTGTAATTATAAAAAAAAAAAAAAAAAAAATTTAAACTCACACACAAATTAAACACACACTCACTATTTAAAAAAAAAAATATTTAATGATTTTTTTTATTTTATACGTTTAAAAAAATTAATATTTAAATTATTTTAAAATTTCTTCGATATAACTTAAAAAAAAAGAACCCCCACTAAAAACACACACAAAAATTGTATAACTTTTAAAAAATTAACTTTTACAATAGTTATATTATATTTTTCAAAAAAAAAAAAAATAGATAAAAAAAAAAAGTGACAACTTCATTCAAATATATATAAATTTGAAATTCTATATAGAAATAATTATTGTTAGATATGTTGTATACCGAAATAAACTAATTGAAATCAATCCAAATCGAATACATATTCTAAACTAAACATCATTTACTAACTAACTAACTAACTGAATCACTGACTAACTGAATGAATATGAATGTTGTGTGTTGTTCTTATGTGTTGTTGGTTGTGCGAAGTTCGATGTGTGTTGTTTTTGTGTGCTGACTGCCGCTGTTTTGGATGAATATACATATAATAATATTTCGTTTCGACGATTTTCGACACAACAATGAAGAAAAGAAAATATACAAGTTTTTATTATTATATACTATATATTATATATATATAGAGAATTTCATACACATAAGTAAATATATATATATATATAGAAAATTGAAAAACATATATAGAGATGGGAGAGGAAATTATCTGTGAATTTTGTATATATATATATAATATATAATATACGGTACATGAAAATATGTTGCATTTTATTTTTTATTTTATATACATTTATATTGTACTGTATTTTTTGTATCGCATTTATTCATCCGTGTATTATATCATAAATTATAATCAAATATAGTATTATACATACAGCAAAAGTGGTATCACACAATATACCAGATATATATAAATATTAGTAGAAATAAAAGTAAATGATTTAAAAAAATAACTTCATCATATGTATATTGTAATATATTATTATTTGCAGAAACATATATATATATATATCGTAACAATAAAGAGATGCTGTATATATAATTCATTCGTTCATTGTCGTTGGTTTTGTTATATATATGAATACAGAAAAGTGAGAGAATATTTTACTTTTCTGTATATGCACATCATCATACGGTATATATATATATATATATAATAATAATAATAATAAATAACAAAGTGCATTCACAGGTAAAAAATAATAATAATAATAATATTGGTTTTACAGGTGGCTTTTGCGGTTAATGCGTATGTACGTAAGTTGTATATATAAGCACCGCACGCATTCATATATATACATGTTTATATAAAGTCATAATTCTTTTGTTTAAAATTACGTTGTTACATCCGCCGTTATTAAAGAAATTTTATATATATGAAGAATATTTTAACTTTATAAATATTATAACCACGTCTTGTAGATTATATACGAAATGCATTGAAATTGGAACATACATTATTGGTACAATTAAAATTGAATTTTTGAGGTACAATTACAAAACCGAGATTTATACCGTAAGGAATGGTCTGACAGTGCTTAATATTACTTAATATCATAGGCTAGGACAGTACGTGTCTATATTCTGAACAGTACGTGTCTATATAATTAACTGATTTATAATAAAAACAATTTGTACAATACCTCAAAAAATGGGACAAATTTTATGAACAATTTTTGGAAAATCAATTAATGTCTTTTGAACCAAAAATAGGACGATTTTCTTCTATGAAATATTAGAAATTAATTGAATTTTCAAATTATTCGAGGGCAATAATGAAAATTAAAGAAAAACTGTTAAAGATGTAATTCCAAAAAATTCAAAAAGTTGGAAAATTGGATTTTCCGGAAAATTTTGTTGAAAAAAAAACAGTTTTTTTGTAGAATAATTAATACTACTTTCAGACATTTGCCTTTCGAAATATTCTATCCTTTTGGCAATATGGCCAAAACATTTCCAAAACATTAAGACATCAATTATCGTAATGTTTTTGACCCAAATAATAAACTCTTAAAATATATTGTAGTAGAAGTAATTTTCTAAATAATTACTTAGGAAAACATAATTTATTTTAATAAATAAAAAAATGTTCTTCCGGCAGAACTTAAATAAAATGAAATATATAGTACTTTTTATGAACATTAATAAACTTATAGATAAACCAATTAAAAAAAACAACAAAATTAAAAAAATTCTGCAGTTATAATATATACTACGCGATAATAAAAAAAAATGTAAAAGAGAGATGTAAAAATTTTTTTTTAATATTTAAATAACAAATTTTTTATTTAATTAAAAATAAATTAAATTATATTATTTATATATATATATGTTTGAATAAATATATGCGATTTAGTTTTTAATAAGGATGTTGATTTTATTTTATATATATATATATATATATATATATATTAATTTATTTTAACAATTTTATTTTATTTTTTATCTCGCAATTTTGAATGGATCGATTAAGAAGAATCGATAAACGCGCATTTTTTATATATTCTATAAACTGTATATTTTGTATTAATATAAAAAATAAAATGCAGATGTACGTTTGAAAAAACAAAACAAGAAAAACGTCCCTATACATATATTTAATTATTTATTTAATTTGAAAATTAAATATATTTGTTGTATATATAAATAGAAAAATATATTTACAATTTGAAAAATTCTGATTAAATATTGCATATATTTAATATATATATATATATATATATATAGATAGGAAAAAATGAATGTATACAGTGTAGAAGATATGATTTTTTTTTTTTCTAAAATTATTTTACAAAAACTTCTATAGAAAAATAAAAGTATGTTTTTATTTCTTATATTATAAATATAATATGGTATATTATTGTTATTGTATGTGCAATTAAAATAAGTTTTTTTTTATATTTATACTATAGATCTATATACATTCATTCATTTATTTATTTTAGTATTTATTTTAAATAAAAAAAAATAATATTATTTTTTGCGTTGTTTTGAATATGAATATATTTAGTTAAGAATTGAGGCGAGTGTGTTTAAAAATAACTATATGATGGAAAAAGAAAGCATTTTTATGTATAAATTTATTATTATTTTGTATATACTTTGTTGAAATTTTTTCAAAACATTTTTATGAGATAAATTTTATAAATATATAAATGAAAGTATATTATTGTTTGTATGTAAGTAAAAATGAATAAAGAATTTGTTGTTAAAATTGTGAAATATTCAAAACTAATGAAATATTTAAACTATATACATAGCATACAGTTAAAAATATGATCTAAACTCAATGGTTTATAAACTTTATTTATAATATCATATATAAATATTTTGATTTAATATATATAATTTACACATCAGTAAATTTCATTTGTTATTCATTTGTTCAAAGAAATAAAATTATATTGTTATATAAAAAAAAAAATATAATAAATAAAATTTTTAAGTATTTTTTAGAGATGTAATAAAAAAAATAAATATAGAATAAATGTTATAATAATATATATATATTTTATGTTTTTTTATTGAGCAAATGAGAAATGATGAAATCGCATTTTTAATGATATTACGTCTGATTGCGATTATTATATATATGTATATTATAAAAATATAAAATAAAGGTTATCAAAATTTATTGAATTTATACTGCTTTATTGATAGTGTCAGTATTTTTATTTTTTTTTTTTTTTTTTGGTTAGATATCCAAAAGAAAACATTGTTAAAAAAAATACGTAGGTACTTTTAGAGTACGTGTATCACCAAAAATAAAAAAATTTATTGTGCCTATATTGTAAATTTTTTTTTATATTTACTTTTATACCGACGACATCAGAGCAGAGTTTATAACATTACAACATAACTCTATATATATATATATAACATCTATATTGTATCCATATATAGATAAAAATAAAAACCATTAAACATATGGAGAGATTTATAATATGTATATATTCACATATAGATTTTATGAAATAAATACGTATTATATTACGTATCCAAATCATTTTATTTTTTTTTAAATAAACCGCATAAAAATATGGTTGGAGGCACTTAAAATATATTATTATTATTATTATTATTATCCTTATCAGAAGATATATAAATATATATATATTGAGTAATTTTATTCTATATATATACTTATATATATATCATAAAACGCATATATTGGAAAATCGTCGTCATTTATTTTCATATTCATATCAAAAATATAATATATAAATTAGATATTTTGAATGGTAGGTATATAGAAATAGTGTAATATATATATATAAAAAGAAAAGTAAAACAAAACTAAAATTACCATTTTTTTTTATTAAAATGTTATCGCATAAAATTTTGTTCATATAATATAATATAATTATTATCATTAAATGTAAATGCGTGTTACAGGTCAATTATATTAATATATATATAAATATTATTTTATTGAAACGCATTTACAATATCAAAAATTCGACGTTTTTTTTTTTTTTTGTTTATGGTAAAATATAACAATCAATCAATTTTGTTTACAATTTTTATTGGCATTTTTTGAGGTATCTATATAGTAGATTCGAGAAATTTTACGCAATTGTTTTTAAAACAATTCCATATTTATCTATATTATAAAAAAAAGTATTAATACGCCGAGAATTTAATAAAATAGACAAGATTATTGTTAAAACTTTATCAAAGCAATATACAAGAGATTCCATTTTATGCTTTCTTGTAACAATATTTATTAATTGGTTTATGAATTTTTCATATACGGTTCTCATTGGAAACAACAATTATAGGTTTGGATGGCCAATTTCAATATCCGATTAGTCAAATATAGTTTTATGATTTACAAGAAATTGATGAAGTTTTGTGCTTTTTTTTTATATTATAAATAATTGGTAATTGACAATCATAACCATAAGTTTCTGTGCGGTTTATTAAATCAATTGAAATTGCTACCTGACTCGCAACCTGGCAGTGACTCAAGTAAAATGGTTAATTAAAAAAAAAAAAACTGAAATTAAAACAGAGATTCCGAATGTATTGAAAAATCGTTTGATGAATTCTATATTGAATATTAAGAGGAGATTTGACAATTAAGGTTAGTCAAACTAAGCAAAATTTTCAATAAATTTCATTCTATTTTGATGAAAATAAAAATTTAACTATACAAAAAATTAATTTACTGCATATATTGAAAAATTCAGTAGACTTTTCTCTATATAAAACGATTTCATGCGATTAATAGATAAAATAACATATTTTAAAATAATATGATACAATCATAAAGAATTCGATCGCCTCAAATATATCACAAAGTGAATGTAATTATTAAAAAGGTATATATTAAACTTTTCTCTGGAAAATGTTATCCTAAAATGTTTATTTTTTTTTTAAATATTGTATATATTCTAATTTATTTACACACCATTTCTTCTTATGTATAAATATTTAAAGTATTATACATAATCTTATAATATTCGTATAACAAATAATATCTATTTTGTGAATAACTTTATAGAATATATATAGGGATAATTATTGATATTATATTATATTTAAGGGTTAATAATAAATTATATTACAAATATATCATATATATGTGTATGATAAACAAAACAATATAATATATCACTTTACAAATGTCTTAACAAAAAGTGAAAACCTTAAGCGATAATTATATTTACATATATACAATATACAATATATTTTTGCATATATATATATTTTGCATAAAACATTATCATAAACAATTACTTTTATAGTATATATAAGCATATAAAATGAAACCCTAAATAATATTTATGAAATATATACTATATATGCTTATATATATATAAAATATGAAAAGGATATTTAATTATTTTGATAAGCATAAAGATATATATACATTATATAACCCATATATATAAATAAGGACATGAGTGCGGTGTATATCTAAATATATATATATCAAAGAATTTATTATTATTATTATTTGTTATATTTGAATATATTATATATACAAAGAAATATTCTTAAGATAAATTTATATATATATATATATATATATACATCGTATGTTGTATAATATATACGATCCGCATATATAACCCGTATTCGGATAAAATTTAAATATAATATGATAATGTATCATTTTATAGTAAATGATGATGTGCGGTATAATATATTCAAAAATTAACAATTAACAAAAAAAAAACATGTTTATATATATAATTCGCTCTGTTGTATATTGCATAAATTATTAATTAAATATGCGTGCGTATATCTTACAAATTCTTTTCTTTTAAATAAAATGTATATGTAATTAATAAAATATAAAATTTATATATAATAACTTTTCACTTGTCTTATCGCATATATTCGGCAATGAACAAAACCCATATATGGTACTTTAAGTTAATTAATTTGATATATTCGCATCATATATGATATATATAACAAAAGGCAAACAAACCTCGACAACCAAAAAACCTAATGTCATTTGCATATATAGGAAAAAACTTTTTAGCTTATTTAAAACGTATTGTATTTATAATTGTCGCATATATACCAATAAATTTTAAGCACATTTAATGGTATAAATCTTAAATATATATACATATAAAATTTAAATAATAATAATAATTTTTTGTTGATTTTCGATCTACAGTCATATATGATAACAAAATGATATACAAGATGATATTTTAATATATTGATTTTATAACATTTATATGAAATATATGTGTGTCATATATTAAGAATTTTGATTTAAAAAAATATTAATATTCTTTACCCAACATAATATCGTTTTGATATACCATTCGCAGATGACACGTAAAAAAAAGAAGAACTATGCATATACAGATATATTGGATTTATAGGATTATATTGAGTATTCTAAATAGTAGAGATTGTATTCATGTTTATTTTGTTATTTATTTATTTATTTATATATACATAATTCTAATAAGATATTCAAAAATCGTAAACTATATATATATATATATTTATATTTAACTGATATATAATCTATATATGGAATTTTTATATAGTGTATATTTTATTTAAATCATTGATATAGGAGCGACGATTGGTTATAACCGCAGTCTGGTGCCCCGTCAATTCTTAACAAAAAATAAACCCTTAAAAGTCAGCAAATCCTTAATTTTCTATAAATTTTCATCAGAATTATTCTGTATTGTTTTCTAAAGGAAATTCTGCAAGATAATTCAAAGGAAATTCTATAGTGTTTGCTAAAGAACGTTTTTTTTTTAAATTTCCTAGAACAAATTCTGTACAAATTGTTCAAAATTTACTGAAAAAATTCTATTTTCTAAAGAAAATTCCGTATACACATATGATTTTCTAAAGAAAATTTTGTATATAGTTTTCTATATAAAGAAGTTTTCTGTTTAATTTTCTATAAAAATGGTTTATAATTTCCAAAAGAAAATCGCTTAATTTTGAAGACCGTCGTTTTACATATAATTGAGTCATTATACTTATTATAAGTTATAAGACCGCCATTATCAATACATGTATAAATAAATATACAAAAACTATAACCATATATATGAAATGTTCGTATTTTTGTAAAATATATTCGATATATGTATATATTGTATAAAAGGATAAAAAGGAATATAAAACAGATGTTTTAATATATGTAAAAAAATAAATCATATACATATAATTAAAATCCATAAAAATATACGATTATATGAAATCTGTTACACGCATTGCTTTTGAAATCTATATATAGATATATTTTATGTTATATTTAAAGCAAAATTAAAGAATAGTTTGTCTCTTAATATATTTATTTACGTTATCAAATGGAATATAAATGTATACATGTCATTATCTACAAGATTACAAGTTGCTTTATACCATTCATTCAAAAGATATAATAATGGCTTCTGAAATGAAGTATGGTGACTCCAATATAATGAATTCTTATAGTTGAAATTATTCTAAAACATTTTTTTTTTTTTGTGATTTAGACTTCTAATTCAGTGCTACGACTTTAGATACGACAAAGTATTGTATGGTAACGACGAAACGTCCAAAAATACAGTAACTATTTTATATGAACAAATTTTGGATGCTTTTTTATGGGTATAATTTCGGACGTTTTACTAAAATTATGAATTCTAAACTGTTGAAATTCAGAACAAACGTCTGAAAAACTGAAAAACTGTTTTCAATAACTGATAAATAAGGAATTTTCTACTTGACGAATTTATTTATAATAAGTACATTAATTAATATAGAAATTAGTCGAATACAAAGAAAACAAAAAGGTTATAGAACTCTAAATTGGTTGAGTTATAGAACTTAATCGTATCGAATGTCTATGGGTGATTCCATTTTAAAGCATCCTGTGAATATATGTTATAAAACAAACCTGTGCGATATTTATATATCTATATATAGTTCTACAGACGAAGATATAGAGATATCGCAGTTAAAAGGATATATATACAATATATATAAAAATTTATGTAAACTGCGGGGAATATTTCTATATACATATACATACGTATATAATTAAACACCAAATATTAAATTATGTTATACAGATAAAATTTAAAACTTTAATATTGTATATTAAGCTTTTATCTTTATTTCTATTATATTAAAAATAAAAATTAATTATAAAGTCACCTTATTAAATCATGTAAAAATATAGATATAGAAACTCGTGTATTATCATGTATATCTATCACATATCACATTTAATATTTTAAGTTAGAATATTACCGCACGTATATAAATGTGAATTTATATTATATAATTTTATATATACATATAACAAAAGTTAAAGCAATTAAATTAAATTATATACCATAGATATATATGTTTACAGATTAGGATATATTTAATTCTTTATATATAAATTTGATATGATAACATCTGTATTTTATAATTTTATCCTTATTGTACACGTGTCGTTATAATCATTAAAAGAAATGTGAGTTTATAAAAAAAAACATTATTACATACCTTTATAATGAATTTTAGAAGAAGAATTCATTGATTGTTCAAATAGTACACCACCTTTATTATTATTTACTGCTGTAGGCCATTGAGGAGATGATATTGGTAATTCATTTTCTGCAAATAAAATTTAAAATATAAAGAATAATAATAGAAGTTAATAAACATATATAGATTAAGTATGTAATATGATGATGATAATAGATATTTTATTTCTATATATAGATATACGAAATTGAAGTATATAGGAAATTGAAAACAAAAAACTCATTAAAATTGTATATGTATTGATAGAAAAAGGTTAGTAAAAATTTGTAATAAAATTTTTAATATACAAATAGTTTGCTATATAAAATTGATAAAATTCAACAATTTTTCCGGCAATATATTTTTATATAAATATAATTTATAATATGTTTTAATGCATCCTTAAAATAACATATTTGTATTATATTACAATGATAAAATCTATACAATATAAATAAAAAAAAAAGCTATAAAACCAAAAAAAAAACTTGTATCTCTTTTATTGTTCACGTTAAAAACAAAATTTAAATTTTCTTAACCACATAACAATAATAATAAAGTTTTTCAATAATATATTTTCCATAAAATAAATATATAAACGATCATATAACGCGCAGACAGCAAACAACACATATATATGTATATATAATAATATATTTAAATTAACACCAATATGCCATAAATTTCAATGAAAAAGTCATATATATAGTTGATATTTTGCGTTTAATATATTTTCATTTTAATGTGTATGAATATGGAATAAATATGTATAAAAAAAAAATAAATAAAATACATAACATTATATAATGATGTGAAATTATGTGTATTGTGGTGATGATGAACAAGATTGTCTTGTTGTTATATATATATTTAATCTATATTGCATTTTTATATTTATTTATATATTTTTATTTTATTTATATATAGATAAAATAAACAGTATATATATATGATCATAATATATAATACTGTATAAAAAATATAAGGATAATGAAACAAGAACAATTCAAGGTAAAACTTTTTCTGTATACATATATATATATTATATAAATATACAATCATCAGAATACATAAAAGAACGTTTTATATTAAATTTTAAATTTATAAAGTCAATGCAATGCAATATACTAATATCCGACCAAACAACCACATATGAGGTAAATATACATATATATATATATATATATATATATATATATATATAGTAAATAAAATAGATAATTTATACGACGAATATCCTTTTTCATATATGTGGATTTAATAATAATAATAATAATAAGAGAAAACGCAATTTTCTAACCTTGTGAAATAAAACAAATAATAAAATTTTCTTGTGCATTGAAAAGTACATTTTCCGATTATTATTCTCATATCATATATATATAATAAAGAAATATATATTTATTCATACCTTCTTCTTCTTCTGTCATATTTAAATTTTCCAATGATTCCTGTACGTTGTTATTTATTTGGTAATTGTCTTCTTGAATAGATTCTTCACCACTTTCAATTGTACTTAACAGTATTTGTATCTATATATATATATATATATTTTATAAATATTAAATATAAAAAAAAAAATACTTTAATTTAAATAAACTATTATTTAATGCAATAATTATATTAAAATATATATATGTCTATCTATTTTCAAACAATCTGGAAAAGATATTTATCTAAAACTAAAACAAATTTTAAACATTTATTATTAAAGCATATATATATTTTCTAAATGTAGTATTGTTCTAAAAAGTTTTAGACTTTAATTTTTATTGAATTTATATATACTTTTTGGTTGATGTTAAAAGGTTTGTTCTACTATAACCAATCATATAAATTACACTATTAATAATACACAAAGTTAAAATGCTATATATACTTCAAAAATGTACAATATATAATTAAATTGAATATATTATATATTAAACAAATGGATGATTGATATTCAAAGAATCGCAGTATTTGTGTATTGAATATATAAAATCATATATAGTTTGTTGTTAACTTATATTCTTTTGAATGTATACTATATTTTGTATTTTTGAAAGAAAGTGTACATTTCTTGTTGTTGTTGTTTTATTTTATAAAGTTTTATATAGACAAAATGGATAAAATAAATATCAACAACAAAAAAACAACTAATATAAAAAAAAGAAAAAAGTTGAATATAATTATATTAACCATATTATATACTATATAAAGGGTGATTTTTTAGCTATTATCTTTTTGGCAATACTGCGGTTTAAACAGCTGACGCACGTTTCGTGTTTTGTTTCACTGTCAAACATCTTCAGTTTGGTCTATAATTTAACCATGAATCGTCTTACAAACGAACAACGCTTGCAAATTATTGAATTTTATTACCAAAATGCGTGCTCTGTTAAGAACAAAACATCGCGACGAAATTGTGTTCAGCGACGAAGCTCATTTTTGGCTCAATGGGTACGTAAATAAGCAGAATTGTCGATTTTGGAGTGAATATCAGCCAGAAGCATTGCAAGAGCTACCAATGCATCTAGAAAAAGTCACAGTTTGGTGCGCGGTTTATGGGCTGGTGGCATCATTGGACCGTACTTCTTCAAAGATGATGCGAATCGTAACGTAACTGTGAATAGTGAGCGCTACCGTGAGATGATATCCAACTTTTTTTTGCCCAAAATGCAAGAGCTTGACTTGCATGACATGTGGTTTCAACAAGACGGTGCCACATGCCACATAGCACGCGCAACAATGGACTTATTGAGAGGCGAGTTCGGTGAACACTACTATCGATTCAAATAAAGATTTCATGCATTTTTCTGAATATTATGTGTTTGTTTTTTTGAAAAACTTTCCTATATAGCTTTTAAAAAATCACCCTTTAGATAAATTATATATTTCTCATCACATATACAAAATAAATGACTTCATTATTATAATTGTTCTATTATTATTTTTAGGTAAATTTATTTATTTATAAATTATATTGTCTTATTATTATTATTATTGTTATTGATATCGCACATATATATATAGTGAATGTTAATATAATAAATTAAAATGCACGCAAGTTTAGTTTTGCGTAATTGGTGTTTTTTTTTTTATCTTTCTTTATAGTAAAACTAAATAAATAAATGAAGTTAAATAAAAAAAAAATGTATGTGTAAATAAAAATTAGAAATTAAATTAAATATATAAATTTCAAGTGGATCAAGCATATATTGTATTTATATTTATTCAGACAATTAATAAAAAATACCTTTATTCATATTCAATATGTTTGCGAATCAAATTCATTTATTTTTTTTAGATATTATTCAGGTAATAGATTGAATATTTGAGAAAGATAAGTAATAGATAAAATATTTTTTTTATAAATATAGGGACACGTCGTCAATTGATAACATCAATCAACAAGCAAGAAGAATTAAATTCCATATTGCAACTAAGAAAATGTTCAACGATTTGGTTTTTTTTTTTGGGTCCTGCACGAAAAATTGATATATAATTATTTGTGATTTTTCTTAATAAAAACCCAATTTTAATTATACAAATTAATTAAAAAACGAATCAAAAATTTACAAAAACGCCGCTGATGTTAAAATTTTATTCAATGAAATTATAATTCTGTGAAAAAAAAAATTAATTTCTATTTGTATATAGTTCATGAAATAATTTTTCATTGCGATATGTTTATAATTAAATATAAATACGTTTAAAATTTTACCAATTTTAATGAAAATAATTAATTGGATTACTAAAACAAATTACTGATGATACGCGTATATATTTTACCTATGTTATAATAAGACCATTTAATTAATTTGTATATCATTTACTTGTGATCTTCTTCCTCAATTTATATATATATATATAATAGAAAAAAAACTTATTTTAATCATCATCAACTACAATTTGATCAATATCCGTTTCGTTTAAAAATATACACTTAAATATTTATATTTCGGATTAAGGAACTCTATAATACAATCAATTATCTTAATTATTTCTATATAATTGTATAAATTTATATATATAATTAACCAAAAAAAAAATCATCAAAATATATATCTATATATATATAAGGGGCTTCGTGTTTTTAATTTTATTTATATATATAAATTCATTCATTTATTTTTTTTTTCAAGAATATTAATTTAAGATAGTGGTCGAATTTATAAATAAATGCATATATAAAATGTTAATAACACGCAATATATAATTTGTATATTATATGATACGTATATATAATTGTAACTATATATAGTGATTGACCACCTTAAAATGTTCTCAATTAACAGTTGGCATATAAATATATTTATATAGAAATATTTTTTATTGTTTTCCGTATTGGGTTAGAATAAAGCGAACCCACCACACATCGCAAATTTTTGGTAAGAATTTATAGAGTTGTATATTTTGAATTTTTTTATTTGTTATTTATTATTATTCGCAATTAAATTTCTCTATAAAAGGTATATTTATGACGAAATCGAAAATATATATTTTATTATAACAAAAATGTTTTTCGTTATAAAAAAAACTTCAATTTTTCTATATTATCAATTAAATGTTTGTGCAATTTATTTATTCATATAAATATTTACGTATATGATTTGTAATGATTGTATAACAATAACGCATTATTTATCATAATCTCTTCATTGTGTTTTTTTTTGTAGTTACCGCGACAGACAGATAATAAAAATATATTTATGGGAAAAACTAAAAGTGTTTGTTATCCGCATCGAACGATTTATACTTTGTTTATTAACCGCGCATATATAAAATAAAATTAAAATATGAATATGATATTAATTAGCATTACACGATTTATGGTCTATATATATATATTTTCGGCAAAAAAAAAAAAATAAACAACTAAATGTAAATATATAACTTTCCATGAGATGAAAATCTTTTTTTATATATTAATAAATTTACGTTTTTTTTTTTTTTTCATTAAATTTACATAATAACATATGATAATTATTCGCGAATATAATAATTTCTACACTCTCTCTGAACTGAACTATTAAACAGAAGAAAAAAAACCCATATGAAATATTAATTGTGCAAAATAACAATAATAATTAAATTCCATTTAGAAGATATACGATAAAATATATATATTAGATTAGATATAGAGACTGGCGATTTTATAAAATATAAAAATGTTCTTTTTACGTAAAAAAAAATAATAAAATTTCAACTTTCAAAGAAAAAGCATATATAAATAAATAAATAAATTATTTAATACTCCAATAAATAATTATGTGTACACGGTCGTCTGCAGTATATTCTAACTGAAATGCGCGAATTTATATATAAAACATTTTCTCTACTCTACTATACATAATAAGAAAAACAAAAATATCTTGAATCATTTATTTTATCATTAAAAAATAATGTAATGTTTCATCTGCGTGTTTGGTTTAGTTTTTTTATATGGTGTATATAGTCTATATAGATATTTTATTAAGAAGAAAATTGTTTATACTTTTTTTTTATTGAAAATGTACCGCATAAAATGAATAAAAATAACATATAGATTTAATATATACAATTAAAAATATCCATAAATTTTGTATCGCATTATATATATGTTATATATATAAAATTCGATTTTTTCTATAAGTACTTTAAATCATATATACGTATCTAAAATATAATAGAATAAGAAACGTATCTCACCGATTTAAAACGATGATACAGACGAATAAATAATCAATTTACTATATACAAATTTTTATTATATATACACATAAATGGGAAATGGTATAAGAATAAAAAGAAAAGAAAATTATATTTGAAAAACTAGATAACATATATTATAAAAATAAAAAATCAATTATACATTTTTTTACACCGCATTGTTGCATCAGAACGAAAAATACACCAAAGTACAAATAAATTTTCTTTCAACTATATATATATCTGACTTTTCTTATGTCCCCATATATGCACATAAATAGAAAAAATTTTTATACGAGAATAGAGAAAAGATAAGAATTTTTAATCTTAAATGTATATATATATATATACAATTACAATAGACATTTATTATATATTATTTTATATATATATATATATAGTTATTATTTAAATTTATTATAATCACCTGATATTTTTTTTCAACATTTTTAATAATTATATTTCCATCACCATTAATCGTTGTAGTTATAATACCATTAGACATATTTTCTTTATTTAAATTTTCATTTATATTATTTAACATTTCATTATTATTTAACATTTCGTCGTCGTCGTTTTCTTCTACAATCGTATTATTCGATTGTTGATTTTGATTCAATGACATCACGTGTGTGTGTGCCAACAAACTTATAACTATATATATTTCTATGTACACAAATCTTTTGTATAGAAGAATATAATTCGTTTTATCTTAGTCGTATATGAATGGATATATATATATAGCAATAAATGCAGCAACAAATAACTGTTGAGATTAAAAAATAACCAATGAGGAAAATTCTGAATATAATTTTATAATTCAAAATTTTCTTTACAATAAAAACCATTAATTTCTTTTTTTAAAACAATTAAAATATTATAAATTTCTTTAACACAAATTGAATAAACACAAACATTAAAATATTTATTATAAATTTTAATTTTTCTTTCTTCACAATATTATTTATATTTATTTTTAATTTATTTTATATTGAAAATATATTGAAGAAAATGTTTTTCTTTTTAAATTATCCGAATATATTTATAAGTATAGACTTAGAGATAGTATATATATAAAATAAAAATGCAATCGTCTATTATATATATTTTTTTGTATATATACCACAAAGTCAAAATACAACACTATACTGCGGATAGATGAAAATGTGTATAATCTGTACACACAACAGTAATGTTATATCGTTTTATTTATATATATATATATATATAAAAATATGGTATATATGGAAATTGTCATCTGTGTAGTATACTATATGTATAGAGGCGACTAAAATCCGTTTGGTTTGGTATATATTTATTTATATTGAATTGAATATACTATATAAATTGTATGTATTAAATATATCGAATACAAATGAATACAAATATATATATATAAATAAAATGAAATCGCATTGGTTTGAGCAACAAAACTTTTATAATGGGGGTGATGCTCTCATTTGTATACATTTGGATGGATGATAGTGTAATGAATATAGATATATATTTTTATATACATTGTCGCATACATATAGTATTAAATTACACATCATTGAGTGACGTATATATATAAAATACATATATCTTATTCCTTGATTTTCACGGTATAATATAGCGTTTCATGAAAAATCTGGTAAAAATGTAAAAAGTTTTAACCTTTATTTTTTTTTTACACATTTGAAAAATTAACATCTTGTGTGGAACTGAATTGAATATACGAATGACAGCATGGAATCGCAAATATAATCTATTTTAAGTATACTAATGCAAAACGCATCGTAACGCCAAGTAAAGAATTCCACTCAGAAAGCACTACAATGTGCAAACAGATCATCTTGTTAAACACTTAAATAACACATCGATATTTTTTTTGTTGTTTTATTAATACTATAGAAATTGTGTGTAGTAGCCAAACTGATTAACGTGTAAGTCAAAGGATTAGTGTATTTATTATTTATTATATACATTATTTCAAATGTGTACATACAAATAATATATATAAATAAATAAAAACTACATATATATATATAATATAATTTATTATAATGAATGAATTGTAAAAAAAAAAAAAAATAAATAAATAAAGAAAAAAAACCTAATACACATAATTTGTAAAATACAAAAAATTTAATTCATATACCAAAGAAGTATAATATAATAAGTTATATGCGTGTAAATAAATACTCTTCTTCAATCACATGATTCATTTAGTATATATATAAATAATAATTAAACTAAATAACATTGTAAATATTATTGTATATACATAAGATGAAAATGTTTTAGCGAATTATATAAATCAAGTGCCGGTTAATATATGGATATGTATTTTTTTTTTTTTTAAATTCATATACTTAAAAATGAATTAGCACTTTTATTGATGTATTAAAATATTTAACACGATATTATAGTCATCTATTATAGGTAGATATAAATGGAATATAACTTTAATAATGGAACGACACTGTATAAATTTTAGATAATCCATCTTATGTATGGTATTTATATATAAAATGGAATGGGAATTATTATATATTATTAGTATATGAATGAATGAATGAATGGATGAATATATTCGTTTAAAGACATATTTTAAAAATACATGTCACATATTTTTTATATCCTATATATATAGTAATCTCATATGGTATTCATATTTGGTATAAACATCGCATACCATAACGTATTTGTTAACCATTTTTTTCCGGAAAATTATGTCAGTGATGAAAATCATTGTTGCTTTTTTTTTTTTTTTATTTATCTACTCTGTCTCTATAAATACATATCCTTTTTTCTTTTTATATTATATACATAGATTTTCATATATATATATATATATATATGAATGCATGTCATGCGCTTTAAATATATTATTTTTTTGTGTTAAAAGGAATTTTTATAATCTTATTATTATTGAATTGAGGTGTTTCAAATGTTGTGGGTAGGGTTTTGAGAATTTTAACACAAATAGTTATATAGATACAAAACTCATCAGTGTTTTTTCCGTTTTCTGGCATTGGTTCACTTTCGTAAAATTGTTTCAGTACCATGTGAAAACACATGATTTGTTTCATTGCAAATTTGAATTGAGTTCATAAAACTTTGTTTTTGATAAATTAACCTGTAACATTTGAAATACTCATTCGTTTTAACAAATAGTTATATATACTATGTATATATATAGATTGTATTTGATCTAAATAGGTTTATTTTTATATACATATTGCAAAAGGGTGTACATAAGACCATGTATAAGAGTATTTGAATGTATATATGCTAGATATGAACTATATATATTTATTTAACTTATATATACTCTATACAGATGATTTTTCGTTTTAAGAAAAATTTTTAGTTTCATTTAAAGATTATAATATATGTAGAGTTTATATATAGTTTTTTTTACACATATGGATATTAGTATAAATTTAAAGCTTTATCTTCTTTAAAATTTTTGTTCATCTAACATTAGAACTTATTTATCTATATACGACCTATTATTTATAATATATTGAAACAAGATAAAAAAGTTATTGAACTTCCTATGATTGCATAAATCACATGTTTGTGATGTTTACATATTTATATACATAAAATATGTATATAATAGATAAATATATACGATTATATACTTTTTGCAATTAAAATATTTTAACATTATTATTGCAACCGCACATAATTTATGATTATATTCATCAGGAACTCATTTGAAATCAATTTTTGGGATTTAAAAGCAGATAGAAAATTCTGTTATATTAATAGAACGGTTGGTATTTTTATAAAAAAAAATAACAAATTGAAATTGGATAAATTTTTCCTAACATTGATTTATTGAAATTTTGAAACTTAATACATTTTCCTCACAAAAAATTCACGGAATTCTGGGGTTTCCTAACACGTATATATATTTAAAATTTAATCAGTGTGTGTCTTATATTTTAAAGAATAAAACTATTAAATTATTATTTAAACTATCCGACTTTAATTTAAAATTTTCAAAATATATTTTGGACAATTTAAAAAACTTCGAAAATTTAACAGGAATTGTTTCCAGAATTTAAATTGCAGGATTTAAAAAAATATACAAAAAAAAAATAAAAAATATTGATAAAGTGGCAAATAATACATTATTGAGATTTTTCTGCGATAAAAAAATTGTATTGTAAAATAATCATTCAAAATATCAAGTTAGTTGAAGCTGAAATAAATTGTTATTTATTTAAAGAAATTCTTTATTTTACAAACTTTTTCAATATATTTATTATATACAAAAAAAAAAAAAAACTTTATTTAAAATTATTTATAATATAATCATCAATATATAGGATCTTATAAATATATTTGTATTTATATTTATAATAATTTGTAATTTGATACATGGGAATTGATAATATACCTACAAATATATCTTTATTTATACTTGACTGAATAAACATTTTTAAATTATAAAAATAAATACAATTTATGGGGTTAGAAAATATATTTTATTTATATATATGTACAATCTACAATGTACATATTATTATTAATTTTATTTTAAAATATTTTATTTTTATAGCAAAAAAAAATATATTATAAATAATTTATCAAGTGAAAAATGGCCTATGAATATGAATATATATATAGGAGTAGAGTATCAATTTTATATAAGTTATTTTGAGTAAATTTATTTTATATATATATATTTATAATAACAAACCAAATTCCTAAAAAGTATATATATTCTAATATTTATTCATTTGTAACAAATTATTTTAATATTTATTTATTTTCTTTTTTTTTTATGTAATTTATTTGATATTGTTTATAGAAATGGAAAATATTTAAATGTATATATATAAATAAATTTCTATGTGAATATATAGTAAAGAAATTTTCAACTATACATACAATATATAGTATAAATAAATAGTCAAAGTTGATTTTATTTAAATATATGTATAGCAAAAAAAGCGAAAATAAAGTTTAAATTAAATGTACATGAATAATTTTTAGAGTTATATATTTAAAAAAAAAAACCAAAATTTTTAATGGTTATATAGTCCTTTATTTTCTCAAGGATATTATTAATATATATAATGTTTATGTTTTACATATATATGTATATATTTTTTTTAGTATATTCTCATCTGTATACAAATGATTTCTATACATTTATTTTTATATAGTTTTATGGGTAAAACGTTTTTATATATATGAATTTTCATTTTCATTCCCTATATATATGAAATAAAACACTGTAGAAAATACATCAAAGTGAGTATAATATAATAAAATAACACAGAAATATTGCGTATATATTTAAATAATATTGAATTTGAATATTTCTACTATATAACTGCGCTGTTACATTTGAAATAAATAATATTGAATACATATATTGAATTTTGTAATATGATATAAAGAATTGTAAACATTTATTTATCATATATAAATACTCATATTCTTATTTATATAGTATACATAAAGTATATATTATCAATATTATACGCACATCATACAATAGAATATCTATATACGTAATTCAAGAGAAAATTCTTTATTTATGCGTAAAATATAGAATTACGAATTAGAAAATCTGTATAATGATATATTAAAATATACTCAACTCAAAGACAAACAAAAAATGTTGTTAATATATGTTATAAAAATGATATATTTTGGTAATGAAATATACAAATACTTAAAATATTTTACAATAATAATACGATAAATCTTTTCTTTTCCACTATAATTATATAATTATTTTTATTGTGAAAATCCTTCCCCATATTAGAAGTCAACATTTGATAAAACAAAACAAGCCACATTTTAGTATCTATAAAATAATAACAAAAACAGTAAAATCTCCTGTATTTAAATACTATAAATAAAAAAAACATTAATTGAATATTAAAATCAACTCCACCAAGGTGCATATTATTTTCCCTATAAATAGATTATTACTAAATATATACATTTATTATTTAGAAATAACACATCTTAAACCAACAACAAAAAAAAAAAAATTGAAATCCTTTAAATAAAATTTCAAAAAATAATCTATAAGGGTTTTATTTATAAATAATTTTAATAAATTCAATTCAAATATAATATTATTTATTTATACAAATATTTATTTATAAAATTAGATTTTACCCTCAATCATTCGCGTCTGTATATATTCCTTAAAATAAAATGATTATTACCATGAAAAAAAAAAAAAAACAGATTATATATAGTTAAAAATATTTACACTTTTATAAATATCTAAAAATAACATTTGAATATTTTACTTTAATATATGATATATTTCTTTCACACCAATATTAAAACACAAAAAATAATAAATAAAACACCGCAAAGTCGAGGGCGTTAGATTATAATTGAAAAATGATATAAAAAAGTGATGAGGTTATATTTTATTGATATATATATATAAATAAATATAGAAATTTAGATATATATACAATTCGCATATATAAATCGTAAAAGTATTGTATATATAAATAAAAATATATGGAATTTGGTTATAATACTTTATAGTTTATTTTTATTTTATATGAAATTTCGAATATATATCTAATAAATATATCAATTATTTCCTATAGATATATATCAGATATAAAACTACCCACGTAATCTACATTCATATCAAATATTCACAGTAATATAAATATATATATATATACACAAAAAACCATCGATAACCCTATATCTATAATATATAAAAAATATATATAAATATAATATTAGATATAGAATACAATAAACAAATCAAAAGATTATGGACATATAAACTGAATATAGGTTATATATAAGTTAAAATATTGAATGTTGTTAATAAAAAAGGGAAACACAAATTGATTCTTATAAATTGATGGTTATTGTCTATATATAATATACATATATGATTTGATAATAAACTTTCAGGAATATCTAAAAAAAATCAATGGTAAAACATAATCTTTCAAACAACAAATTCCAAAATATATCTGCTGAGTTTGTTGACGATGTATATAGATTTGATTAACGAAAGCTGTTCTATCTATATTATCACAAAGTTTCACGTAAAATTGATAAGGAATTAGCATTAAAAAAAGCAAAATCAGAACCAATCAAGAAATCGATTCAGTTGAAAAACAATTATACAAAGAACAAATGAACATTACCGAAATTGTATAAGTCTATATTATTGGTAATATAAAAAACGGGCAATTTCCAATTTATAGCTTCATTATAACCGATCACCAAATAATGAAATTCGATTAATTTTCACTTTTCCTATCGATGCAATAAAATTTTCCACATACTCAAAAATCTAATTTAAATTTAAACATTTTTATCTTTTATCTATATGTACTGAATAGATAAATTTGAAAAAGAAATGATTTTGTCGATTTTATTCATATATTTTCATATATTTTATACGTTTATTCTTTCATATATAATTTTATTATCTTAAGCTTGGCCGCCACGAAAGGAAAATTTTGAAAAAAAAATGAAAGATTTTCTTATATTGAAGCTTTTATTTGGCGATATATAACGATATAAAAGGAAATAGAAAAGTATGTATTTAAACCAGAATGAAAAGTGTTTTATTAAAATTATCGTTATTTTTTCTTGCTTTTTAAGTTAAAGCTTTTAATTAATTTTTTAAATATATAACATATTTATATAATTGAACAATTATTATATTATGGGAAAAACTTATAAAAGTTATGAAACATTTCATTTAAAAAATGTATAGGAAAAATCTGACTATTTCCCAATTTCTGACGAATACCGTCCAATTTCGATGTAGAGTTAATGAAAGAAATTATAGAGGAATATTATTTGAAAAAATATTTCTTTATATAGAGGATTTATTCTAAATTCTATTTTATAATAATAAAACCAATTTGATTTGATATTACGCGGAGGTAATTTTTTTTTTTTTATAATATTATATTGATATTTCGTTTAAATGTTTACTGCATTTTAGTATATATAATAATAATAATAATAATAATAATTATGATAATCATTTTACATAATAAAATAATAATATAAATATATGATAATTGATTTGATGTTTGAAGGTTTTTTTTTTCATTTGATTTAATAAATGTTAAATAAAATATATACTATTATTATATTTTTCATATTTTTCATTATAATAATAATATGGTAATCAATAGTAATATTATTTTTATATACTAGAAAATAAATTGAATTTGAAATGTCATATAATAATAAATATATATTTTAATGGTATTTCCATATTTAAACAAAATTATATCATTTATATCTAATCTATATAAATCGGAATTGATGTTTCGATAATTTATCGAATATGGTAGAAAGGAAAAGATGATTTGTTAAATTTCAATAAATAAATTAAGTCATATCGCAATAATTGATTTTATTTTTAGCTTTATATATATATAGAAATATCCTTATATAGAGGTATATATAATTATCCATTATTTATTATAAATAAATATTACCTTAAATGAATTTATGAATAAATTTATCGTGTGCGATTTAAATTATGTATACATAATATTTATATTATATAAAAAAAAAAAGAATACGATTATTATACTATAAATTGCATTGTGTTTTTTTTTCGCTATATATATATATATAAACATCAGAAATTTACATTCACTTCCATTATTCTATATATTCTTTATTTATATATATATAATTATTAAAACCATTATAATAATAATAATAATAATAATAACTATATATAATGAGTACAAAAACATTCATTATTTTATACGAACCCCGTAATAAACTGTATATATATATATATCTAGAATTAATATTAATTATATGTCCATAAACTATATGTAAATACGCGTATACGAATATATTGTAATCCATTCTATGGAATCTACAAAATTGTCATCATAATATAAAAAAGCAATTAAGAAATGATAAAATATCATAACAATTATTATACAATAGAATATAAGAGTATAGTATAATATAAGAATTGAATAATTAACATTTATTTGGATATAAAAAGACATTTTTTATTTAGTTAAAAAAAAAATAATTACCTTGTTATAATAATAATAATACATATATTTATAATTATATAAAAACATGATATACAAAAATTATATGTATTTGAACTACTGATGGTCAATATAAAACATTAAAATATATATATATATAGCTATATTCAAATATTAAATTAATAATTAAATATAAAGGTGTAATCGTTAAATAGGTTCAAAATCTATATAATAATATTTAATAAGAAAATATATTAACACTTCCATATTTGAAAATAAATTGCGATTATACAAAGAATTTTCAAAACAGAAGTTCTAAAAAAATGTGTTGTTTAAAAGCAAAACTACGAAGTCTAATTACATAGGATTTACATAGGATTTAATTTCGGCTTATTCTAAATATGTATGCGTTCTTCTCCGTTAACAATTTCGAAAAGATTGTTTGGTAGCTTGTTTTATAGTCCATGATCCTGTAAATACTATTAATCATTTGTTCAAAATTCTCTGGTCACCCACCACCACACATATAGTGATATATATGAAAGAAAATGCATATTTTATTCAAACCGTATATATATGTACATTGTATATACAGCACATATCATAATATTTATATATGTCATGAATTCTTGAACATAACATACATTTTACATATAAAAGTATATGAAATTATAATTGTGAAAAATTGTTCATATATACACAAAAGAAATAACAAAAAAAAAAATAGAAATATATCTAGGAAAGTATATATTTGTTTTTGTATGTATACATACATTTTTAGCCGCTTATAAAAATATTGATTTTGTTTTTTTGAATTATTATTATTCTATCATATACCGTACATAGGCATATATATATATAAAAAGTGTCGAGATATATAGTAAAAAAGAAAATTGTTTATATTTAAATGAAATGAAAACACTCTATATTGTATATTGTATTTTTTTTTTTTACAATATATATTGATAAATTCTATAAAGGATGTATATAGGGATGAAAATGTATATATATATAGTAACAAACATAAATTAAACATTCCATATACATGCATTAACATAAAATTATATATGGGGAAAAAATGACTTTTTCAATTATTTATAAAGTAATGCATATTTGATATAAATTTTATCTTGAATGCATGCGCAAGGTTTTCCCTTATATATATATATAAAGAGTTTTCCTTTATTTATATATAGTAATTTTCCTCTCTTAACAAGTGTGTATTTATATATTTTATGAATGTGTATATGTGAAAATTTATCTATTTATTTATGGATATTATTATACACTAATCCCATGTTTTATGCGGTTGACTGTTGATGTGCGGTGTAGTTAATAAATATTGAACTAGAAATTTGGATAACGCGTTTTTTTAATTCAATTTCAGAATATATTGAAAACGTATGAAACAATTTTTTCTGTGATTTTTTTCGATTCTAAAATTTCAGAGTATTTGTAGACGATTTTCCATATATACTACAAAAAAAATTTAATTTCGCGTCATGCTTGGTTTTATGTAATCCATCTGCTGTGCAAAACGATGGACAATTGTGCCTATTATATTCAAATAATGAATGTGTAACATAAATAATTTGTTTATAAAATTGTGAGTATTCAAATTTTTATATAGTTAATTAGATAAATTAAATACATTTTTATATCACATGTGATGAAGTATATATAAACATTTTTTTTATTTATCTAATATTTGTATATATTTGCAAATAATGAATCGGTAAACATAATTTTATATTTTTTTTTATTTTAGCACATCTCGTATAAAGCATCATTTTCATAAATTCAAATATATCCGTACGATGTTTCCGCGCGTATATATTCGAATGAATTCAAAGAAGAAAGAAACATCAAGATGAAAAAAATGATCATCAACAAATAATAAGATAAACAACAACAAATGTTGAATATATAATTAATGTTTTTTTTTATTCTTTTAATATATGGTACATATAATTTATTTGTGATTATTTTCTCAAATACAAATAATCGGACTGGCAGACAGACAGATTTACTATACATTACTTTACTCGAATATTGTTGGTATGTAATTTTTTCGTTGCTCATTTAAACTGCTTTTGGTATATATGTATGTACAAACAATAATGTGTAGATATATACACGATTTGTCTTATAAGAAATCAGATTACTATATAGGAAAAAATATTTAAATAAGAAAAAATTGCTTAGAATTAGAATCCAACAGGAATTGAATTCATCATCACAAGAGATCTAACTTAATCTTGTATAATGAATAAAAAGCTTTAATTAAACCCTTAAAACCCATCATAACGAGTTCTTTTCAATAGGTTTTCTATACGATATAATTTATTTTATACATATAATGAATAAATGAATCTTTAGTTGAATGCTTATCAGTTTAGGATTATCCATAATCAAAAGATATATTATTATGCTTTTTTTCACAGATTAATGACTTTAGCGTAAACTACTTAGCGTAATCTCAAACAAATAATAATTTCAAATAAAAAATCCAGATATTAAGGAAAAAATATCTTTATAAATGCTTTTTTTTTGTTTACCTACATTAGTTTTAATTCATTTTATACTAAACAATATTTTTATTGTTTGTTTTATATTTGAGTATGTATTTTATAATAAAAATTTCATTATTATACCTGTGTATATTTTACTGATTTTTTAGTATATTATTTGCTGTTTTGTACCATAGTTATTCATACATCGTCGTCGTATTCATATATATTAAATCTTATATTTATATATACGGTATTATTTATTTCATATTATAAAATACAATGTCGTCGTTATATTCCCGTATGTATAAAGAGTATAAAAATTATATAAATATATGATGATGTTGTTTTGGTATTTGTATATATATTTTATACTCGTCGTCGTTTGGGGATCCGCCTATACTACTAGCAGTACTAAACTAAATAAAAATAGTATATATCAATACGCCGCAGTGAAATGAATACGTAAATTAATTTGTATTATACAAAACAGTTCGAAAGTTTTATTAAAAAAAAGAAAAATATCAGACACCTATAAAAAGAAAATTAAAAATAAAATAAGTTAAAATTAAAAATTAACTCTATATAAACAAAAAAGTTATTTTTAGTCATCTAAATTAGAAAAAAAAAAAAAAAAAAGAGAAAGACTCGTTATACGAATATACGAATATATAAAAAGAAAATTAATTAATGATTTTTCTTCGTTTTTATTGTGTTGTGTGTAAAATACTTTTATAAATTTATAAAATTTTCCTTTCATTTGTGTTATTTATATTTTTTTATTGTGTTTTTATATTTTCATCTAAATTTTTCTTTTCTACATTTTTTATTATTTTATTATTTATATATAAAATATCTTTCGATATGCGTTTATTTGATAATTTATAATATTATTTATAGCGTAAAAAAAACACATCTGTTATATATGAAAAATAAAAGCAATGAATTATTAGAAATTATTATTTTTGGTAATGAAAATAAACAAAAATAAACAAAAATAAAAGTGAGTGGTAATTAAAAAAATAACTTTATATAAAACTACTAAATAATAAATATTGAGTTTTTGTTTTTGTTTTTGTGCGTGAACTGCGAATACACACATCTCTATAAATAAAATAATAAATATATAATTAAAGTTTTATCTTTTATTTTATGTTTTTTTTTTTTTTTTGATTTTTGTGAATGAAAGCAGTAAAGTTTATATGTTTTTATTAAAAGGTAATCAACAAAAAAAAACAATTATAGATAAATTGTTTTGATTTTATTATTTATTTGTATGTTTGTTTTTTTTTTATTTATAAATTTTTCTTCTTTAAATTTTGAAGAAAAACTCCCTTTTTCACATACAAAATATACAAAATATATATGTATGATGAATGGCGATGTACGTGAGTATGTGATGTACGATAAAATTTTATATATATGATATTATTGATGACTGTGATATTTATATAGGTCTATCTTTCTATATAGTATATTTTATACGTGTGTAATAAAATATATACTATATATATATTTTTGCATCATCATATGCTTTTATATACATATATAGGATTCGCTTTTTCGTTTAAGAGAAAATCGATTATTTACTTGACAGAAAGTAAATATCTGTATATATATATAGAATAGAAAAATCATTAAAATTGAACACACAATACACAAACACACACACACACACACACACCGAATTTCAGAGCAAATCTTGATTTTCTATAAATGAAAAAAATTACAATATAGAATAAATGTTATGGAAAATTGATTGTGAAATAAATATATAAAAAAAATTTGATTAAATCTACATAATATGTTTTCTATATATAATTGTATATAGTTTCTAAATCAAATGATAAATAAAAATTATATCTACTTTTAATTATTTATATAGTTTATATTTTTGAAATATATCATATGCGGTGATGATAATTATAATATTCTATATGTACATATTTAGAAAAACGCCCATACATTTTTTATATTAATTTAATGATTTAAAATGTGACATTAAACAGATATACACGTTTTTTCCATATATAAATATAAATACAGTGTACATTTTTTTAAACGTAACAAAAAAACAAACCGCGTATATACAATTTAATGGGATTTTATAAAGCACACCGGATATAGAGACAAATAAATAATTAAAAAAAAATAAATAAATACACATATTATTTTGAACAAAGAATATTTGCATATATACATTTTACTATTTTTTATTTTTTACACATCCACACACACATGTCTTTAAAATAAACATATATAAATCGTTTCAAAATTATATATTATATATAAAATTAAATCACACAACCACACAAAAAAATTTTTACATATATGCATCACGTTTATATATATAATTTATAATATATACATATATCTATCTATATATACATAGAAATTTTCCGGGTGATAACTTGTTGAACGAAATTTTCACATATAATATGTGTAATTCCTGATATTGATCATCACACATATTTAATATATATGTGGTACTTATGTATATTTACATGGTCGTCCCAACTTGTGACGGATTCTAATCCATTTAGGGGTTGTATTTTCCTTGGGTAATTTTAAGATTTAAGAGATTGTGTTGTTGTGATGTAATATATCTTGAACAACCACGACTGTACTATGAGAGGTGCAGAATAATGATTTGCCTATTCATCGAAGTCTTAAATTTACATGTCATGGAATAAAATTTTTATTATTTTATGGAAATATAAATGAGTGGGGGAGTTAAAGAGAAGGATTTACTGTAAATCACCCTTGTTATATGGATGGGGATGATGGTAAAAAAAAAAGATTATATTATCTGTAATTTTTTTAAACAAAGGACGGACATTGTATTTTAACAATTTTATGATCATAATCTAAAATTTATAATTCTTTTACAAAAATATAATATCATTGTATTTGAATAAAAAACAAATAAATAAACTATTCAATTAAATCGATATTATAATAAATTGTTATATTTTATATATGACAATCGCACTATCTGAACGCAAATATTTCTTCAACATATAGTTATATTGTATATGAATAGTTAACTGTACCGCAAATATATATATGATGATGATATAAAATCATGTTAATTTTTGCATCATTTTATATAGTATATTTTAAATTATTAATTAACCTTTTGTGTGTGAATGTTAACATATATATATTTATTTTTTTACAATTGAGATATAAAAAAAAATTGTATTTAATATTGTGTATGTTACAAAAAAAAAAAATAGATACAATAAAAATGAAAATTTTTAGTTCATGACAACATTTCACATAAACAACAGTAAAATTACATTCCCGCATATAAAGGATATTCAAACAAAATATAAGCTCAATTCCGCATTGTTTTTTTTCCCTATATATTATATATACATATCATTATTATTAGTATAATTGTTCTGTTGCCAAAAAAAAAAAAAGAAAAACAAAATTTGATTTAAAACATTAGTAATTTTATATATACATATATAATATACATTTTTGGTAAAAATATTATACAAAACAAAAGATTATCAAAAAAAAAAAGTAATGTTTATAATATCAAAATATAAAAATTATGGGTAGTCGGCATCCTGCCCAGGCAATCAAAAATACAATACTTTAAATGTAAATATACAAAAAAATCCATTTTTTTTCAAATTTAAATAAAATTTTGTATATTTCATTCTGATAACTGAATCCCATATATATTTAAAATAAAATGAATATATGTAACTACAATTTTTGTGCGGTTTTGGGAAAATTTAAAATAATATATTTAATGATAAAATTTTAATAACAAAACACTCTATTATATGAATATTTTAATAAAAATCGGTATCTTTTTATATCTTATATAATACAATTGTATTCTTTATCTTTAAATTTTGCATATAAATCTGCAAATGAAATCACATACACGTTAATCCATTTAAATATATATATATATATATATATATATATACAACATTTGATGAATATATATCGATAGTATTATTTATATTGACGACTGACATAAATCAATATATACACGAAGGAATATATATATATATATATTTATAGACATTTATTGAGAACTGTAGAGATATTCATGTTGAAAAACGTAATCTAAACTGTTTAAAAAAGGATGAATATATAAAGATAATAAAATCTTTCTTATATCTATATATATAAATACATAAGCACATCTGTTAACAATCTGTGGTTATTCATATAAATTGGTATGAGTATGAGTATGAGGATATATTCAATATTGTAATCTTATATTGTTATAGCTATTCGATAAATATAAATGTACTAAAAAAGGATATACAATACAATGGTTAAAATATTCTTAATATAATATATAGTATCCTCTTTGTATATACAAAAGCAGTTTATGTATATTCTACATCCTATATTTATAATAATCCGGCCAATATATTGAAATTATATACTAATTTGAATCAATCTATGGAAGGATTTTATGAAAGGTTATTTTAACTTAAAATAAAATAATTAAATTGACACAAAGATAAATTATATGGTTTTATAATGTATGGTAAAATACTATATTTAAAATAAAACAGAAAATTAATCAATTTCAAGGAACTCGCAAGGAACAATCTTTACAAATTGATTCATTTTAATTTAGTCTTAACATTTTACTGACACATTTTAATATTAATCTATTTTTATAAATCGTTTTTTTTTTTTTTTTTGTAATCTTTGCTATATATATAGATTTAAAAATAGTTGGATTTTCAACGAAAAAACTTCAAATGTTTATATCAATTAACAAAACAAAAAAAAAGTCAGTTCATTTGTTTTTCATCCCTTTATATATACAAAACACAGAAAAAATCATCAACATATATATGATACATTCACCTTGTATGACATTCATGAACTTTTATTTATATACCAAATCTTTGACTATATATAGGTATAAAATTGTCAAAGAGCATATATATATATAAAGACGATAACATAAAAAAGGTATATTTATATATACACATATGTTTTTAATGTAAAAGATAACATGCATATATATGAACAATTAAGAATTCATCTATATAGTATACGTGTACAAATAAAAGAAGATATAGTTCAAAAATTACTTTTTGTTATCGCTGTTTTACAACAACGGCATATAAAATATTGTACTATGAACCTTACGTATTTGTATTAAAATCACTGACATAAAATGATATACCAAATACAATAAAACGCCATTAAAAACGTATATAAAAACAACAACATATATATATACAATTAAAATCATTCATAAATATATATAGAAATCGTATATATATATATATATAAATAATGGATTATAATTATATACGTTGATAAGAATATTTATTCATATCAGAATTCTATCCTTTATTATTTATGTTGTATTAGTATAACCACAGAAAAATATTTTTAAGTTATCCTTATGTATTTACTATATACTATAACAAAACAATTTCAATATATAATGTAGTATGATTTGAAATTTTAATAGTATATTTACTCGTATTTTATAGGTCATATCCGATCATATCTATAATAAAATATATATACAATACACTTATAAATATATAACCATTGTCAATTATTTTCGATGCCTTCCTTAAAGTATTCTCTCATTCTATATATACAATATAATGTTTTTATAAAGTATATTTTTCAACTCCACAAAAATAGATTTTAAACCCTTTTTTAAACCCTTCATGGGATTATTTCAGTGTGATGAGCTAAACAATAGAATATTTTGAAAGGTATTTGCTTAAAAATAAATAAATTATTCTAGAAAATAAAGTTTTCCGGAAAATGCATGATATATTTTGAGAAAATCAACAGATTTTCAAAAATTTCTTCTACAAAAAAAAATCAAAATTTACCGGAGTATTCAAATGATGAAAAAGAAAAAGGTGGAAAACCCTATATGATTTGTAATTTAAAAAATTGAATTTTCCGGAAAATTTTGTTCGAAAAAATAAATATTTCATTCTAGTATAATTAGTTTCGTTTTAAGCATATATATACCTTTCATAGAATATCCTCTATTGTTTGTGTCATTAGGAGGCATTTTTTCACTTCCCACCACGGCAAAATAATAAAGATTATAAATATAGTATAAGTATTATTTTTATTTTTTTTTTAATATAAATGGGTTATATAAGGGTGGTTTTTTTGTTTTTAATACAATAACCATTTCTTTTATATATAATAAATTGAGTTTCAAATGCGATAATATAAAATATATGATATGTATATGTATATATGTATATAGGAAGAACAACGCAAAACGAATCAATATTTTGTTCAGTCCTTATATATTGTAATATGATATTTTGATATTTCCTTCAAAACGAAAGACAACATATAATAAAAATGTATATATATTTATAACATGCGGATGAATTAAAAATATTTTTATTATTATGTTACAAACCAATTTAAATTTATTTTTATATATGTATATCTATTCATATATATATAAACTATATATACAAGAGGGTCGCTATAGCTGTCGTATCGGCCATCGCGTGTTTGCTTCAACGATGATGGACCATCATATCAAGTTTAAGTTTTTTTTTATTATGTATTGCGTTCTTAAATGTTAAACCGTTTTACGATTAGAGGTGCGTTTTGTGTTTACATTTCTGTATGCATTCGTATCAATACATCTTCACATATATACAGACGGAACCAGGAATTTTTATTCTTCAGATTCTATATGGGAGATCTGAAATGCCGATAAAACTTCAAGGTTTTCTCTGGACAAGTTCTGAAAAACTATAGTCATCATATCTCATAAACAGATTTATGATAATAATTTTAAAAATGTAATATACTTATCAATGTCATAAACAAACAAACAAACAATTATAATAAATATACAAGTGTATATATGCATATATATAAATAAAATATTTAAAATATATCACGCAGAAATATACATAATAAAGTGAATTTAATAAAATATGGATTATATTTTTCTGAAATGTATATAAAGAGATAGATATAATATAATTGTTTGAATATAGTTTTAAAGAAAGAAAAAAACCAATAGAAAATTTATGAGAAATTATAATATTGAAGAAAATAAAATAGAAATGTTATTTTATTTTCTTCAATATTATCATAAAAATAAAAGCCATTTTCCGCATAGTCTTTTTTTTATATAAGCGCATGGTGAAATATGCATGATGCATCTCAAGTTTTACCTTATATTTTATGTGGGAACTCAGTACAAAAACAAACGAATTAAAAAGAATATAGGGTATATATTTTGAAACTAATTCAAAATACGTAAAAATTTTAATTGAATTTGACATGATTTTAGATTATATAAAGTGTATATAAAAATTTATATTATTATAATCACCAATTATATAGGCAATTATAACATAAGGTGTTTATAGAATTTTTTATCAAATTCTATAATGACTTTTGTATATGAATAGAAATTCCTATATATACATTGTATATTGGAAAAATTTAAAATCATAATCTATAAAATTTATTTATAAAAATATACGTTATCAGTTCTTTTTCTTTTCTATATACCATAGTTATAAACACCATATTTGCGAATAAATTTAAGACCTTATCGGTATGTATAATACAACTGTATATATAATGAAAATATGAATTCAATTATTGTTAAATTAACAATTGCAAATTAATTCTCTAAATAAAGTAATATTTATTTATTTATATATTATATAAACAAAAAAAAACCTATGGATGAAGATTGGAATGATAAAATATATATTATTTGTTTGTATAAATACAAACGCATTAAATAATATTGTATATTGTATTTATTTTTGTTTCCCATGAAAATAATATTTATGTTTATATAAATATAAAACTATATATATAAATTCGCATAATTGAAAATAAACAATAATATACCTAAAATATTCTTTTGTTTTAAGCCATTTTTCCATTTGTATATATATAATTAAAAAAAAAAAGTTTTAAATTAAAAAACTATATATATACAATAAGAATTATATATAAATAATCATATATACAATATATATTAATAAATATCAATGTATAGAACAATTTTTAATTTAAAACAATTGAATAAATATATATAGTTATATAGTCATACACAGAATACAGATTTATAGAAAATATATATACTATTATATATGCTCAAAGGAAAGAAATATATACATATGATTCTAATTGTAAAAAGCTATGTACATAAAAATAATAATAATAAAAAAAAAAGTTCTATACAAGTTTAGAAAATATACGCTCAGAGAAGTTCTAAAAAAAAAAAAAATTCATATATGACTTTTATTTATATTATATATACACAAATAACATAATAAATTATCCATTAATAACAATGAGAAATCATATATATATAGGAATATTTAATTTCATTATGATGACAATAGAATAAAAAAAAAAAATAAATGAAACGAAAATCTGTACAAAGAATAACTAAATTGAAGTTATGGAAAAAAAATAATTCTGGCGAATTCTAACTTTTAGATTTCTTTAGACATGCAATGAATACAAATTGATATTTGCATATCTATGACTATAGATTTATATTGAATATATCATACAATTTTTTTTGTATTTAAACAAAAACCTGGAATGTATAAATTGTTTAAAATACCGACGCAACAAGAATTTTGCGTGTTAAGAAAAAAGCAAAAAAAAAAAAAACCAAAACATCATCGTGTTTTTAAAAAAAAAAATTATTTATAGAAAAGATGTCTACAATAAAAAAAGAACAATCATTTTTAATAATATTATTAAATAAACATAAATAAAAGATACATATCAAAGAAATTCTATTTTAGATAACATTTTTATCATTATATAGATATAGATATACGTACACTTTAATGCATATATATCTCATTATTGTAATTGAAATATTCAGGTTTTTTTTTTTTTTATATAAATTACGTATATCATATACATTTTACGCATTATAAATATATAAAAATACATTCAACGTCGTTGAAGAATATTTGCATTTATACATATATTTATTTATTATATAAGTGGTTTTTTTTTTTTTTAGTTGAATTAATGGAATTTATATATAAGTAAGTAAGTAAGTATATAAAACCAGATTTACAACATTATCTTCTGGAATTTTTATATGTATATAATTGTATATATATATTATTATCATTATATGATATAAATATGAGATGTGTATTTGTAGAAAATAAATGTTTAAATTATATTACCATATATATATATATACGACGAGAAAAAATTCAAAGATGAATTGCCACAGGTGTGTGTTGATAATATGTAAATATTTAGTTATTTATACCTTTAATGACTATATCTCTCTCTGATATTATATAAACCGATATATATATATATATACGAAAATTAGCATTTAGGCGTTGGCAAATCCAGTAATTTGTATTTTTATTTAAAGACTATTTTGTCTTTTATAAATATTTTTCAGGATTAGAAAAATTACAATTTTCCAAAAGAAATGTCCAATTTATGTGATGATATATGATTGGGATTATAATTCTGTGTGATTCGAAATGAAATTTAAAGTTTTTCCGCAATAAAAAACAAACAAATCCCAACAATATCTTATAGTTATAATGGAAAATGTATAATTTAAATCTCTTTAATTACATAATTTAATAACGATGATTTTTTTTCTATTGCATAATATCCTCATCTCTATATACTATTCACTTTACTTTGACTCAAAATGTAGATATAGTAAAAATATTTTTATCTTATAATCATAAACAAAATATACATTTCTTAATGAATGCGATGATGATAGTAAACTTCAGTCAAAAAAAATAAAACAATTTTAATTACAAAATAATCCAGCTATATAAAAATAATAAAAATTAATATATACTATACAATATTAAATAAATATCCTTGTATATTCATTATAGGTGTATATAAAAATTTAAATTAATTATATTGTGATAAGAAAACGATAAGGGTTTATATACAACAAAAAATGAATGAATGAATGTATATTCAATTCATAGACAATTTTTTTCTTATTATATATATAATATATACATATTATGTTTATCTATGTGTAAAGATACACATATGCTTTTTATACTTCATATATGATATACATTTTATATTCTTTTTTATATAAAATGTGTATATATAGATAAAAAGTTTTATTTTATTTAAAATTATCCCATATATAAAATAGTTTTGTATTTAAAAAAATACAAAAAAAAAAAAAAAAAAAAAAACACTCTTTTCCCCCATCATTATCTATATATATTATTAGGTTGTTCCATATGTATTTGAGGCATAAGTTTTAAAACAAAAAACCCAATTAGCTCATTTTATTCATCTATTTTGATGTAACTAAAAAAAAAAAAAAAAAGTCCTAAATGGAATATATAGAAGATGTAGATTAAACTTTGTCTTAAGACATACATATTTTTTTTTGAATAATTACCATGTTTTTCATATACCATATAAGCTTAAAGAATCCAATCAAAATATATATATATATTGAATGAATATACATAAAGGTAAAAATTATACCTATATAGAACACCTTAATTTGAATATTTAATATATGGATATAGGTGTATGCTAATATACAAAGGCATATATAGTATTATATACGCTTATCATTATCATATATATTTATGTACAATGTTAATTCACATGATATATAATAAAAATTAATTCATTTAAATCAGAGGTTGTTAAAATATAAACAACATTTTCAGTATATATTCAGTATTTTTTTTATCTATGCTTTTGCTTTATATTATAATAATTAAGAATGTAAAATAAAAAAAATCACACATTATGAATAACATATATATTAAGAAGATGATGTGACTTTATTTGTTCGTATATTTTTTTATCACATATATTCAAATATATGATGGTGTTATTTATAAGCATGAATCACATAATAATTGCTCTCGCTATGTGTATAGTGAAGAGTTATATCACAAATTATAATATAATATATATTATATAAATAAATAAATATTGATTTTTTTTTTATTTTAAAGATGGTACTTGGTATATATCAACATCAATTCAATATATATCTATGTATGATATAGTTATATATATATATTAAAAAAAATGTTTAAAATGAAAAATATTTATTTTGTTGATGACCACCACCACCTTGACCAAAGATCATTCAACTTAAACTTAAAAATCTATATATTATACGATGGTAATCGCAAAAGTCAGCTATAGCTCCTTTAATAAATCAACCCACTTTTGCGATTTTGCGAAACTTTCAACTAAATCTAAACTTCATTAAACAATTTTCTCAAGTTTATTCAATCTACGAAATATGATAATTTTTTTGAATGTCGAAATATTGCTTTAGTGTTATCAATAATCTGATCGATTGACGAACATTTTTTTATCATCTAGACATTTTTTAAATTCGGAAACAAGAAATATAGTCATTTCGGGAACTCAATTTGAACTGTATTTATTCGAAATGAAGCGATTTCAAATCATAATTCATAATTTTCTTTCAGTTAAAATACAATCCGTTTTCCATAGAGAGCTTAATACTTTTCCAGTTGCCCTCGTATATACATTCATTTATTTTTTCTGATCATCGTGAACAAATAATTATGATATACTATAATATATTTAAATGACTTATTTATATATTTACACATTATAAAAATTATCACATAAATATATATAAAAAAAATTTTAATGAGTATTTCATATATATACTAAGAGGTAATTAAATAATTTTTTTAAATAAAAATTATTATAAGGTAAATATCGATTTTTATATTTTATGCGCATTTTGTCTATACATATAGTTTTATATGGGTAATTTTCACAAAAAAAAAAATTCATACCAAGTGCTAAAAAATATTGTAGAAAATTCTATATATAAGATCACATTTATATTGTTTGTGATATAATATATAACGAATTTTTTAAGTAATAATAATAATAATGTCACACACACACACATCGAAAAATGTATTATTCTATAAATTATTACACTTATTATTATTATTATTATATATTAAAAAAAAAAACAAATTCCATATATAAATAAATTATTATATATATTTCTAACAGCGTTAAATGGTAAATATATAATATTTTATTTAAAAATGTACTTTTTTTTTACATACATATATGTATATAGTAAGTGTACCTTGCAGGTATATATGAAAAAAAATAAACACATTATTATTATTATTGTATATATACATATTAAAATTATTCAAGTTTAGTATAAAATTATTATATATATTTACGTATAAATATTACGTGGTATTATATTATATTATATTACTTTATTATATTTTCCATTTCTTATAAATTTTTATTTAAAAAAAAAATAAAAACTGAATATAGTTGCGAGCTTTTGTAATAATAATATAAAAAAAAATCAATAAACGTTTTTTTCCTCATAACAATAAACATTCAAGTTTTCAAGTATTCATGCGGTTTTAATTTTTTATTATATCCGTTTGTATATTGCATATATGTGCTGCATACATATATTAGATTGACAATTCATTACAAATTCATAACAAAAAAAAAAAAATTCAATAAATATAAATAAAAATCATTTAAAATACAATATAAAAATTAAACAATCTTCAGTCCATTCGCAGTCAGTCTGCAATCAATTTAGATTTATTTATATATATATATTTAATATTTATTAGATTTTTTATAAATCTACAAAAAGAATATACATTAATATGTCATGGGGAGCGACAAATTAATTAACTTTTAAATTTATAATGTTAATTAATTAATTTTATTGAATTCTTTTATTATACAAAATTTGTTGATTAATTTGTTGTTTAAAATGTTTCTTTTTAATTTTTCATAAAGTTTCGGAAAAATACATTGGAAAATCTACTTGAATTTTCCGCATTTCAATAAGAAAAAAATATTCAGATATTGATTGCGGAAATGTTAATATGCGTTTATTATACGATTAATTCGTATTATCAACATTTCAATTAATTCAGATGATTCTAAATCAATCTATAAATCGATTGTGTGGAACTGTTCGGTATCTATATAAGTATATATATGGTCAATTAAAATATATTTTTATTCTTATATATGCAAATTAAAAAGATAACGATAAAATTTAACATTTATATTATTATTATTATTATTATTATTATTATATTATTTATTATAACACCGCCGCATACATATATTTTATCTTATATCATCAAACATATAAAATAAAAACTATATAAATATATGTTATAATAATAATAATAAACTTGTTTTTCTTTTAACTAGTAGATATAATATACTCCATTTAAAAAAGTGAAAACAAAATGTTGTATTTTATTATTATTATTTAATAGACTTATTTATTTATAATAATACAAAAAAAAAACACAATAAATTTCAGGTAATAAAAACCATAATGATTTTATTGTTATTATAATATATGAAATAAATTTTCTAAACTATATTTTTTAAATCGTTGTTTGGCTGGTTGATCGGCCAGACAACGACCTATAGCAGCGGACATGATTTTAACTCTTTCATTATTTCATTTTTAAACTTAAATGTTTATTGTGATTATAAAAATGTATTCATTTCAATCTTTTGGAATTAAGCTATTATTTTATTATTGCTACAAATTCATAATGGAAATGGAAATTTGATATTACAAAATATATAATATCATATATAATACTTATTATTTAAGATGACAGAGATATCTCAATCAAATTAAATAGATAAATAGATATATATATATATATATATTAATCTATATGTAATATTATTTATCTTAAAAAGAAGATTTTTTTTTGTTTTGTTAAACGATGAAGATATGTTTGTGAATTAAGTATATATATGTATATTATAAGTATTATATAATCGAAAAAAAATTTGACTTTGAAGATATTAAGAAACATATAGACATTTTTATCATTTCACTTTTATCTATATAATTTCTATTTTATATCTTTTTTGAAACTCTCAATTATATTATTATCGTTTATCGTATATGTATATATCATGTTATTCTAGTTCATTGACTTTTTAATAACTTTTTAATACTTTATATAATTCACAACTCTATATATACAGGGTGTCCCAGTACAGGGTGCCAACCCGAAACAGGCAGGTTCTACACCTCATTTCCAATCAAAAAATGTATGGCGACCCCATGTCTAACTCGCTTGGTTTTCGAGCTAGCCCGAAAAAACGATTTCGTTGAAGTTCATGGTAGTACGTAGATGTTATTTACCATATCTCAGCAACCACTTATCGGAATCCAATAATTATAACCTTGTTGGAAAGGTATTTTAACTATCTTTAACTCTTTTGAATAACACAAACTTCGACGACAACCCGTTTTCATGCTATAGCTGGTCAAACACAAGAAATTTCAACGACCTCAAATATTTTTGTTATTTTGCAAGCCGAGAACTATAGAACTTTTATGTTTATCAACTGTCGGTTTTTAGAAAAATTTCTTTGATGTTTTAGCTTTAATTTGATGTACAAACTTTTAAATTATGTCAACGCGTTCTAGAGATATAACGAAAATAATATTGAAATATGACCAAAATAATGCAAATTTTTCAAAAATTTAAAACACATTTATTACATTGCAAAGTTCAATGTTCTGTTGTTATCGCGTTATCTAGGTAACATAACTTCCAGAGATTGCAATTAATTTAATGGTTACTTAGAAATAAAAACAGTTAAGCCTATTACCGTCATAAATTCATTCAATCCTTTTGTTTTTTGTGCTACATCTCTTCGGCATTTGTATGTTACATTGTTTTACGTTTAATATTCATTAGAAAATTAAGTTTGTTTTATAAAGAATAATTCGGAAATTTGAAACGGTAAAAAACAGTAAAAAATAAATTTCAAAAGCAGCCATCCAAATTGGTGTAAGTAAAAACTATGCTTGGCGTGCAATGAAGGCTGCTGGTTTACATCCTTATCATTTGCAAAAAATTCAAGCACTTAAAGAAATAAACTACGTCCCCCGAATAACTTTTTGTTATTGGGTGATTCGTTGTTATGAACAAGATCCCAGGATATTAAATCAAATTTTATATACGGATGAAGCAATGTTCACACGTGAAGGGATATTTAATACTAAAAATAATCATCATTGGTTAAAGGAAAACCGGCATTCAGTTCGGCAGCACGCATTTCAGGAACGAATAGCAGTCATGTATGGGCAGGAAAGATTGGAAATCAATTAATTGGTCCATACTTTCTACCTGGGCGGCTGGATTCAGATTCATATTTAGTTTTTTTGCAAAATAGGTTATTCGATTTACTCGATGATGTTAATTTAGCTGATTTGCGATTCATTCATTTTCAACATGACGGTGCACCCCCACATTTTGCACGAAGTGTAAGAGAACACTTAAATGACACATTCGGTCAAAGATGGATTGGAAGAAATGGGCCCATTAAATGACCACCACGGTCGCCAGACCTCACACCATTAGATTTTTATCTATGGGGGTTTGTAAAGACATGGTTTATAAAACACCAGTTCATACCAGGGAAGATTTAATGAATGGCATTAATAATGCGTTTGAAGTTTTAAAAAATAATCCGAATCAAATTCGATCGGCTACTAGGGCAGTATTAAAACGGTGTCGAATATGTCGATCACATAATGGACACCATTTTGAACAATTTTTGTAGTAAAAATTTAAATTTAATTTAATAAATGTGTTTTAAATTTTTGAAAAATTTGCATTATTTTCGTGATATTTCAATATTATTTTCGTTATATCTCTAGAACGCGATGACATAATTTAAAAGTTTGTACATCAAATTAAAGCTAAAACATCAAAGAAGTTTTTCTAAAAACCGACAGTTGATAAACATAAAAGTTCTATAGTTCTCGGCTTGCAAAATAACAAAAATATTTGAGGCCTTTGAAATTTCCTGTGTTTGACCAGCTATAGCATGAAAACGGGTTGTCGCCGATTTTTGTGTTATTAGAAAGAGTTAAAGATAGTTAAAATACCTTTCCAACAAGGTTATAATTATTGGATTCCGATATCTGGTTGCTGAGATATGGTAAATAACATCTACGTACTACCATGAACTTCAACGAAATCGTTTTTTCGGGCTAGCTCGAAAACCAAGCGAGATAGACATGGGGTCGCCATACATTTTTTGATTGGAAATGAGGTGTAGAATCTGCCTGTTTCGGGTTGGCACCCTGTACTGGGACACCCTGTATATATAGATATACAGATGATTTTATTATATATATATATATAGACATTCGGTTCGTAATTTTATAATATATTCAATATGGACAAGATCGTTAAGTAATAATAAATTAAGTCTAATGAGATTTTTTACGATATAAATAAGTTTATCTTTTACGATATAAATAAGTCTTTCCAAGTTGCTAAACAAGGTATTAAACAATAAAACCAAGAAAATCTTTTACTAACACAATAAGAACGTATCTCTAATAATTTCTTGTTTGGCGCATTAACTATCTAATTTGGAATGAAAAATGTGTTTTGAATCATTTATTTAAGTGCAGCTCTATTAATTGATTCTCAAAATAATATCAATAAAATAATGCATGTGTGTGTGTATACTATTTTAATCTTCATATAATTCGCAATGGAGGTGATATAAGATAATAGTTAATAAAATTTCATATCCTATATATGCTATATAGGAAACATTTTCAATAGAAAAATGAACTAAAAAAAAAAAAAAGATTAATTAAAATGGAAAAAAAATAATGTATTTTATATTTTATTTAAAAAAAAAAATTGATTGAATTATGGTATATATACAAAACAGTAAACCATATAAATTCCATTAATATATATATGATATTATATTATACACTTGTACTTTTTCATTTAACTCTTATTGTGGTTTACTTTTTTTATTTTTTTGTTTAAATTTTATAATATACGACTCATAACATTGACCATATAATACATATATATATATATATATATATATGATTATATATACGTAATTCAATCATACACAATTTGTATTTAAAATTAAAAAAAAAACTCGAATATAAACACAAAACAATTGTATTATAAATAAAAAATAATAATATAATATATACTGCGAATATTTATTCGATCAATATATGAGTTATATCAGAGTTATATGTACAACAAATTAAGAACATATATCTGGGGAAAATTATTTAAAATTAACAATCTTACATTAAATTTTTCTATATATATACAAATTCGTCGTAATGAATGCTATATCGAGAGAAGTAACTAATAATAAATTACAATTATTTTTATTAAAGTGATTAGATGAAAAATATATTACACTTTTCTATTGTTAAAGGAAGACTCGTTTAAAAGCTTGGTAATATATTTTCAACATCATTGTTTATAATTTCTTTACATATTTGCATAATCCAAGTTAACGTAATGTGTTTTTTAATAAACGGATGCGTTTCGTATATGTATTCACAAAAAAAAAAACAGAGGTCAATATATAAAACAATATATAAAAACACAAAAAAAAACACCATAATAAATATTTACGTGTTCTAAATAATACGTCGTTTGATGTGTGTGTGTGTGTTGATATTTTTGGCAAATATCCATAAAAGTTTGTATGCATAAAATATACCGCACGGTTTTCATGCGGTAAACATTCAATTGTAAAAATGAACAAATAAAATTTCATCTTACTAGGATCTGCCGAAAGATAAATTAGAAAACAATCATAATACAATCAAAATTTTACAAATTATTGAATCAAAATCAGATTTACTATAGTAAAAGAATGTTAAAGAATGTAAAAGGAAAAAGAAAAATCGTTTTAAAATCGTCTATAACGAAAATTTCACAAATGTAACATAAGTTTATTATATGAGATAATATGCGGTTATATTAAATTGGTATATAAATGAATTTTAAATCGGTTTAAGAAAAACTATCAAATATCAATTTAAATGAAATAAAAAATATTTTGAAACTTTTGATATAATAATAATAATGACACATCCTGTGTAATGTCGCCATCCAAAAAAAAAATATATTGAAAAAGTATATAAAATAAAATAAAATCCTTTACAACAAGAACAAGTTAATATGTAAAAGTATGTATATGTATAAAAAAAAATAAAAAATATGTCAATAGGTTGATTTGAATTTTCACGTATAAATAAGTGTTTTTTTTTCTATGTTGAGGTAGTTGTTTCTTCCACGTATATACCATATATACATAAATAATAATCAGATTTCTCAATACTCTATATACTCTATATATAATTTGATCCTTATTTGTATATATACATTAGTGTGTATTATTAGTATTATCAGAAAAAAGTCTCTGGTATTATGTTTGGTATATAAAGGTAAATAATATTATCATTCTGTTATATATATAAAAAGAATTTTTCAATCGTGCCAACCATATATTGAAACATTGAGGTATAGCCGGCAATTTATATACAAGTATAATATATTATAATGTCTATGTGATCTATAAGCGTCCGTATATAGAAGATTCACTGCGGATAATTTTATTTTAAACTTATAAACCATCATATAGATTTAAATGTCAAAATTTAATTAATTAAAATTTGTTATAAATATTTTATTATTCTATTATTTCTATTTATAATTTACTATACAATAAAATCGATATTTGCGGGAACTTTTAAATCAAGAATTGAAGGGCAAAAAAAAAAAAAAAATCATACCCTTTTGTCCTAAACTTATATGATTGTTAATTTTATTCAAACAATTTAATTAATATTCAAAATGAATAAATAAATGTTTGACGCGATATATTTATGGTAATCATATAAATTTATCACCCGCATACTTGCAAATTTTGCATATATATACTAAACTTATTAGTTTATGCATTTTTTTTAAAGGATATCCGGATGATAAATATATAAAACATATATTCGTATATAGTATACATTAAAGTTTAAATTTTTAACACACACGAACACGCACATAATCTTAATTAAAAAACCAAAAAAAAAAAAAAATTCTATAAACAATAAACCGCATTTATTAAGAAAAAGAAGAGATTAAAAAAAAATAATCACACCCATTGAAAATGTATATAATGTACAATATTTTGAAATTTAAAATTCATTTACAGTTTTTTTCTTTTTGGTAATTAAATACTTTAAGTATTTTGCGGTAAAAATAAACCGAAACGCAGGTTAAATCAATCATAAATACGTTTTGTATTTTTTTTTTCTTTAATTTATTGTTTTTTTTTTTAAGTATTATTACACATAATCGTAAAATGATATAATTCTATTTATTTTTAGTCATTGAATGTACATTTTTTTTATTGATTATGGGTGATCAAGTATGTTATATGAATATAATTTAAAATTGAGGATGTTAAAATTTTTTTGAAATCATTAAATCATAAATGACGCAGAGATATACAGAATCTATATATATATATAGAAGTGTAATTAATTGAATTTTTAAAAATTATATTGTAAACAAATATTGAAGTATAATGACATATATAAAATTATTATTACTATTATTACACCGAAAGAATAATATGAATAAAGAAAAAAATAATGATCAGTTTCTTTATCTCAGTATATTATCTTTATCTCAATATATTACAAATTATCTCAATATATATACAATATATTGGTGGCTGCCTTTTGCATGAAGTAAATTAAAAAAAAAAAAATTAATTGTTTTACATTATACAAAATAATAGTATTTTTATGTTTCCTTTTCGTATTATTACGGATTATTATAATAATTGCAACCCCTCCATTTAAATATATTAAGCTCATATTTATATTCTTATAATTAATGTTTTATGTATTATATATACATATAATTTATTTATATTTAATTTTTTTTATTTATTTCAGATTCATATAAGAGAATTAAATATATACATGAATATATATAAGATTTACATTCATCATTAATATTGATGATATACGCAGCAGATCTATGAAATCAACAACATTGTATATATAATATATAAAATTCCTCGTATATAGAAGATTTTTATTATACAAAAATTTTAAAAGGAAATTGGAAAGATGTTGCCAACATATACCTATATTTTATAATATGAATAATATAATTATAATATTTAATGGTTTACTTTAATGGTAAGAATTTTTTTTTTTTAATTAATTTAAAAAGTATTTATATATTAAGAATATATAAAGTGCATAAACTATAATAAAATATATGTTATAATTTATTATAAATGAAAAACTTTTTGACATGAAGAAATTAAAGTGTTTTTTTTTTCTGTGTGTTGACACAGACGATGAAGAAGATATGATATGAAATAAATATATATATATATAGTATAAATAAATGATGTAATTATAATTATATATATATGTGAATAGAGAAAAAAATATTCAATGTTTTGATAAAATCGTAACAGAAAAATTTATATATATAATATTATTAATATTAATTTCGTCAAAGCAAAAAGCACTTATAAAAAATACAAATGTTTTTTTATATAGCTAAAATATAATAAAGCATCATATCATATATTATCTTGAATATATATAAAGATTTAGATTATATTTCATTATAATTAAAAAAAACATATAAAAATTTAATAGGTTAACAAATTGAACTTACCCATTTTTCTTCTGCACTCCATCTTTCAGGTAATTGGTAGATTTTTTATCATGAAAATAATTCCAATTCTATAATTTGAGGCCATTTCGATCAGCGAGGTAATTTTCTGATACTTAACGTTAACTTCGTGTCTTCATTGTTCCATTTTTATGCTATAATAAAAACAATTAAATTGTTAATAATTGAACCAAATCATTGTCATTTATAAGATTAGGAAGCTATAGCTTTCAAATACACGTTATATTGACGTTACATTATATATCTATTATAAAATGGGTTAATTCAATTTGTCAACTTAATACATTTATATATACATAGCTCATATTATCTTGAATATAAAAACTGCGTGTGTGTATTTTTGTTTAAGTTTTTAAAATTAAAATTTATATAATAAGTACGCGAAACATCCAGTTATAATGATAATGTTTTGATGCTGCGATATGATATGAAATTGATATCTATATACATAACAATAAATATATTGTTCATATAATTGCTATATTGAAAACATTTTTTTCAAATTGAAATGAATTTCGAATCGATCAAGACAACACTCAAGCAGATAGTTGCAATTTTGTTCCTTTTCATTTCATATACATATATAGTTAAATGTTAATTTTAAAATAAAACATAAATGTTTATAATAAATATATCGGTTCATCGCATAGTTTATAGTTAATAATTTAAAATTTAATTTTTATTGTAATGAAGTTTTATAAAAAAAAAAAGGTTATAATATTCTGTGTTTTTGTTAAATATTTATTTGCAGAAGAATAAAATTATAAGAAAAAATGGGGCTGACTCCGTCGCCTCTTCGACGACGCGGATGCCTGCTTGTTATTGCTATAATTGTTATGGTCCCATTTACCGTATTTTTATTATTCATAGGACCAGGTAAATATAAAATTTTTTTTATATATATACAATTATTATTATACAATTACTAAATTTGATAATTAAAAAAAGGAAATGAATGTCGTTACGATTGAATTCATTTTGGTGAATTTAAAAACCTCAGGGAAATCAAAGACCTTCAATGATTCTTTTAATTTTGAGTGTCCCTATGGGGTTTATTGTCGCTAGACTGCTGTATATAATTCAGTCCTATTTTTTTATTTTTCGTATCATTGATGATATTGTTTTGAGTGATTGATGATATGATTTTGTTTTTAACATTTTATAATCAATAATTTTAAAAAAACTATAACTTTTATATATATGATTTTTTTTTGTCGTCGTTCGTTCCTTTTTCTTTTTTTTTTTTTTTTTTTTTTTGATAAATACAATGCATATATGGTATGTAAATAATAATTTCGCATTATAAATATTTAACATCCTTGCATTTACATATTTATATCAAGTATAGCATATTTACATTTCTATAAATATATATATATATATTGTATATTTTGAAGATATGTATGAATTATGAATAAAATCAATATTTTGAACATCAACATGTCATAAATTTGAAAAAAAAAATGCATTTGAATTGCATATATACATAATAGTAGTATATTATATACAAATATTATGCTCACAATCAGTATGTTCTTTGTGTGTATATAGATTAATATAGAAAATATTCTAACTTTTCTATATATATGGCTCTATTATAATGAATATTTTCTATATAACATAATGAAGGGATTATATGCATATATAGTTATATATATGGCTTATGAATATTATATCTCAATACACAACTTGTGAACAATTATACTTTTTCGAAAAAAAAAAAAACAATCATTTGTTTTTTACTGGAATATATTCATAAAAAACTATATAAAGGAAGTGTTCAAAATAATCCGATTTTTAATATTGCCTGAATGAAATGTGAATGAAAAATCAATGATGATTAAAAAAAATGAAATAATAGAATCATTTTTTTTAAAAAATATGTTTTGCGTGCGGATTAATTATTCAGTTGATTTGTATATTTATGCAATACTTTAATATTCCTTATATATATATTTTCGAAAGGATTATTTTAAGTTTTCCGTATATGTAATCTACATAATAAAATTTTCTCAGTAGTTAACGCTAAGATCCCTATGAAGTCCAAGTGAAATCCTTGTAAATTTCCTTGATTTTTGTAGGGTTTTATTGAACTATATCTGCGACAACACGCATATAGGTTATATGATCTTATTTTTCGCTCTTAAACGTTAAACTGCGATCATAGATTTCAAATCGGTGTTCTCAAAAACTATATATTTAAAGTTACTCAAGTCGAATTTTTGGATTGATTCAAACGTTTTCGTCAGTGCATATCAGTGCGATTATTTTATGTAAAATGTGTATATGCCCTTTGTATATGAAACACATCAAAAATCTATTTATACGATTTCTATAAATATAATTTTTAAATTTTTTTTTAAATATATTTTATAGACAATAGACAATTAATTTATATATTTTATAATATACACTTTACAATATACAAATATTTATTATGAATAATATAATCCAATTATATACGTATACGTATATATAAATAATGAAATTCAGCAAGATAAAATATAAATTCTTCAAATGGAATATTAATTAATGGGATTCTATTTATATATATATATATATGTTTGTTGAATATTTTGACTTAATAATTTCTATATATATATACATATAAACATTAATTGTATAACATATCTATATAGCGTATGTATATAAACAAAATTTTGTATAATTATAATTAACAAAAGCATATAAATTCATTGTATATAAAATAAGCAATATATAAATGTGTAATATAAAATATAGTACAAGAGTTAGAGTTTATATATATTGTATAACATATATAGGGAATTTCGTAAATATAATTAATTCATTTTTTGTTCACATTCTTCTTGTGTACATATCCCTTTTTATGTATAAAATCTTCTTATATACATATATATATATATATATAGAAAAAAAAGTATGTAATTTATTATTGAATATATATTTATAAATATGTTAAGTGAATAAAAATATATCTAAAACTTATATAACACTTTACATGCAATAGAATAGGTTATATAAAAGAACATATATATATAGTGAATTTAATAATATTTTATATATAAGAATATAATAAGATAAGAAGGTTCTTAAAAAAAAAAAAAATTTGTTGTTCACTTTTTAAAATAACCCATTATTTGTAACATCCTTGTTTTATTTTCTATAGATATATATATATATATATATTATTTATAAATACATAAAAACATCTGTAACAATTCTCATACCATTCTCTGTTTTACAAGAAAAAAATTTATATACTATTCAAAATACTTACTTTTATATATGTTTAAAGTACAAAAATTACATAAATATGTATAAGTATAAAGAATTTACAAAAAAAAAAATAAATACACAGGTGACGTGTGAGTGTAAAATATATACATTTATTATAAAATACATAGAATTTTTCTTAAAAAATCTTAAAAAATTGTAAATAAAATATAAATGCAATTTTTTATTTTATTTTTTTTTATAAAATAACATATTATATCAAATTGTATATGAATGAATTATTTATGTTTAAAATATAATTTTGGTTGGCATGTTATTGTCTACTTTATTTTTCTTTTAAGAACTCATATATATTTGTAGATGTACTGACTGACTGAAAAACGTAATCATATATTATATATATATATATATATAGATATAAATAAAAAATAATGTTTTTTTTTTTTTGCTAGCGATAGTATAGGTATTTTATCTGTGCGAGTATAAAGTGATGTATAATAATGTATGTAATATTATGATGTTTTCAAATGGTAAAAATATTACCTATATATAAATATATGTATATTTTGTATTTGTTATGATGAGAATCGAAATGTGGGTCGTTTAAAAACATATAAATCTATCTATCTATATATTTATATAGATAGACACATTATACGTTCGTGTATTCATACCGAATAAATACCGTATACCGTATATATAAATATGATAAATCTTTGATTATTTATATTTAGACATACTGCCCATAGTCAATTCTTTGTTATTCGATTTTTTTTTTTTTATGTATTTTCAAATTATGTGTCTATATATTCACTTCAGAATATATATATATTGCTTTTTACAAAAAAATGTGTATGAAATATAGCCGCTTATAGCTGAAAATCGATTCCATATATGTATTGTATATAATAATAGATTTTTTTTTGATATAAACAAACTTCAATCATATATATATTATGATTATATTATTCTGATTATTCTGGCTATCGTCGTAACACTTATTTATAATATGTTTTTATAATATGCAATTTATAAAAATAAAATAAAAACAAAAACGATTTCAATAGTTAATTTATTTTAAACACCCACCGTCTTAGAAAGAATATAGCACAATAGAATTTTTGACCGTATTGGCATTTATGGTCATTAATATATAATGCATTTAATTATTTATTGTATGAAATGAACCAATTATAATAGCATAAAATAAATTGATTTCGTTGGTCCTTCTTGGCATCGATTCATATATAATGTTTTTTTATGTAATTTTCATCTAATTCATTTTCCCAATTTTTTTTTTTTTAATTCATTAATCACAATTGTATGGTGTTTTATTTTTTCTTCGTTATTGCCCATACAATATCCTAGTTGCGACTCTTTATAAGTCGCTGGGTGTAACTTAATATTCTAACTAATGTTATATTCTCTTAATCATATTATTTCTCGCATTGGGTATAAATTATGCATTATTTATAAATTTATGATGACTTTTTTTTCTTTTTTTTTTTAAATAAACATTTATAAATGTATATAATTAAAAGATTATTTTAAAAATGTATATATAAATTCTATATATAAATAAATATTTATTATTAATATATACCAAAATACCCATATTATACAAAGTATCATTTATAAATATTTACACATCAATAAAAAAAAAAGTATATTAAAAACAAAAAAAAAAAACAAATTTTTTTCATTATATAACATATATACAATACAGAAAAGTAAAAAAGATAGGTCATTTACATATATAAATTTCGAAAAATAAATAAATAAATATTAAATATGAAATCGCAGAGTAATTTAATATAGATATATTCAATAGAACGCATGTATAATATTTAATTAGAATTATTTGAAAGTATTTCGAAACTTTGTATTTGTCCAACAAAAAAAACATATTGGAATAAAATATCTAATAAAATTGAATTCTTTGCGTAGAAATAATACTGTGAGAGGATAATTTCATACCGTTTTTTAATTGTATTATAACAAAAAAACTACTATATTTTATTAATTCGTTTTAATTGCTTATTCCCCCCTGTTTGTGACTGTAATATATATTTTTAATATTGTGTTTAAAATACATTGTAAAAAAGAGTTGACCTGAATAAGATAAATTATTTATAAAATAAATAAAAGATAAATAAATATAAGATAAATAAATAAATTACAGATCTTTACACAGAATATAATAAATAAACGATATGTTTTGATATGACAAACCAAACATATATATATTTATTTAATTAATTGGTTTAGTCAGAAAAAATGTTTCATTTTTTTTTTCAAAAACTTTATTGAGGAATTAATTATTTTATAAATAAACATAAAATTATACTGCGTTGTATAATCGAAAAATTTTCATTAATTTTCTTCATTGATCTATATGAAAATTTTCAATATATAAATATAAGATGAATTATAGAACATAATTTTTTTTCTCTTTTAAACCATTACATATGTATAGTTGTTTATATAAAGAGATGATGCAATTTCAATTGAAAATATTTCGCACGCAAATAGTTATAGTTTGATGAAATTCACTTTTATATACTTATGTGAATTTAACAGCAGATGATACTGAATTAAACAAAATTTTAAAAAATTTATTTAAAAATTTTAAATTTATTTAAAAATTTAAAATGGTTGGGGAGGGATGCAAGAATGTGGATTGTGAATGGAATAAATGGGTTGTGGAATGATGAAGTACAAATGTCGGATAAATTTAGGAAGGCTGTGATTTTTCCATTGCATAAAAGGGGTGATAGGCAAAAAGTGGAGAATTACAGAGGTATATCTTTTTTAAATTCAATGGAGAAGGTATTGGCGGGTTTATTGAATGGTAGGCTGGTTGAGTGGATGGAAGAGGAAAATATATTGAATGAATGTCAGGCGGGTTTCAGAAAGGGGTATTCAACTATTGATCATGTGTGTAGTTTAAAGGGTATTTTGGAATTGAAATTAAAGGTGAAGGGTGCGCGTGTGTATGGTTTTTTCATAGATTTAAGGGCTGCTTTTGATAGTGTGGACAGGGGGTTATTGTGGTGTAAATTGTATGAAATGGGTGTCTCGAGTAAAATGGTTAGTATGATTAAAAGAATGTATGTGGATAATAAAGCGTGTGTGTGGGGGTTGCAGAGTAAATCTAAGTATTTTGAGTGTGAATCGGGGGTTAAGCAGGGGTGTGTGTTGAGTCCTACACTATTTGCGTTATTTTTGAATGATTTATATGATGAAATTGGGGGTGGTTTATGGATAGCGGGGGAAAATGTAAGGTTGTTGGCCTATGCGGATGATATTGTGTGTTTGGCTGATAGTGTACGGGGTATGCAGGGGATGATAGATAGACTTGAAAGATATTGTGTTAAATGGAGGTTGCAGATAAATTTGGAAAAATCAAAAATGATGGTGTTCAGGAGAGGTGGGAGAGTGAGGAAGGATGAGGAGTGGCAATTGGGGGGTAAGTTGGTAGATGTGGTAAGCAGGTATAAATATTTGGGGGTTGAGGTATCGGATGGTGGATCGTGGAGGGGCCACTTGAAAAATAAGATTATGGAGGCAAAGGCTGGGGTGAGTCAGGTGTGGGATGGGGTAATGAGCAGGTCGGATGTGTGTGTGAATGCAAAACTAAAAGTGTTGGATAGTGTATTTAGGAGTATAGTGAGTTATGGATGTCAGGTATGGGGTGTGAATAGGTATGATGAAGTGGAGCGGTTTGAACGGTATGTTTTAAAGAGAATGTTGTGGTTGCATAGAACGAGTAGAGAATGTGTGATTTATTTGGAACTGGGAAGATTACCGATATGGGTGTTTTGCTTTAGATTGCATGTTAGATATATAAGTGGTATGTTGGGAAAGGGTGAGACACGGTTGGCGCGAAAGATTTTATGGGAAATGGTGAGGAAGAATGTTGGATGGGTTGTGGTGTGGAAGTGTAAGGTAGCAGAATGTGAAATGGAATGGGATTGGGAATCAAGGGATATCGAATATTGGAGAGAGAATGCTGAAAGATTGATAATAAAGGTAGAAGAACGATGTATGAATGAGTTGGTCACGGAAGGACGAAGGCAGAAGTATGATTGGGTTTATCCGGGGTTAGAATGGGGAAATGGAATGCAAGAATATATGAGAGTGAATCTGGTGTTTCATGAGATAAGGGTTATATTGCGTGCTAGGGGAGATGCTATGGGACTGAATGCAAGGGGATGGGGTTTGGAGGAAAATTGGATTTGTAGTTTATGTAATATGTGTGTGCTCGAGAACGTATGGCATTTTGTGGGTGAATGTCCGATTTTGGCGGGGGTGAGAATGAAATGGTTGGGTGTGAGTGTGTTATCGAGAGAACGGGTGAAAGAATTGTTGTCTGGAAGAATGGTGAGGGCGAATGGTGAGGTGTGTAATTGGAAGTGTGTTGCGGGTGTAATGTTGGAAATGGAAAGATTTAGAGATGCGATGGTTAGTGAGTTTAATTTTAAGTAATTGTGTAACTGGACTCGGGGCTACGGTCGAAGGACCATGCTGCTAGGTCGAGTTCATGTATTTTTTAATTTTGTTTTTATTTTTTATTTTTTTTGTTTTTATGTTTCAATGGGTTTTTCTTTTTTTATTGTTAAAATATAATGTAAAATGTTAAAATATTGTAAAATGTAAAATGTAAGTGTAAAAAAAAAAAAAAAAAAAAAATGAAATTGAAATAAATGAATTAGATTAAAAAAAAAAAAAAAAAAAAAAAAAAAAATTAAACAAAAAAAAAATACATAATTGAAGAAATTAAAAAAAAAAAAAAAGCGTGTATTTTAATAATATATAATGAGTCATTATTTGAATGCGAATATACAGAAAGAAATTATATATATAAAACAAATTAAATAATTAAATTATTATATGATTTTCATATGTAAACTTTTTATTTTTGCCAAGTCATTACAATATTGTAAATCTAAACACGTTTTTCTATATATTCATTTATAATAACATTATTATAAACAATTAAAGTTCAATGAAACTCCATTTCCATTCATATATCTACCTAAATACAATTTTTCATATATTTCAACTCCATGAATAATGAATTATGTATATGCACAATATATTGTATGATGAATTTTAAACGTTATTTTTAAATAATATAAAAATCTCTTTCTTCTTATTTTTTCTTAAATCTATATTCTATATGCCTTATTTTGTGTTACTTTCTTACAGAATATATTATGAATCATAAATTATATAATTATATATATTTTTAATTTAATTTTTAATATATTTTTTATAACCCAAATATATAGGTATTGTATGTACATATATAATATTTAAATAAATAATTTTTTACCATCATTCATCAATTGCGGATTGATTTATTTTTATATATGCATAGATAGAATTTATCATTTATCGGAATATAAAAGCAGTTAATTTAATTTATTTTTGTTAATTTACAATCATATTTTTTTTTGTTATCTGCCGTATAATTCGATCATGGTTCTTTTATATCTATCCGCGCATACATATATGTATGGTATATATAAATCAAAATTGTTGTCCGTATATAAATTAGATTATATACAATATATTTGGATAAAAAAAATTGTATATATCATTTTGTATATATATTGTATATTAAATTAAATTATATAATTTACACATAAACAATATTGAATTAATCACTTTAGCATATATATATCTTTTTAGATTATCATCATAACTTAATCTCAATCGTATATACGCGTATATTAAAGATTTCATAGAATCGTTTTTTTTTCTTATTTATATACAACAATATAGTACAATGCATGATATAACATAAATGAATGAATTGTATTTGTAATATATAAATAGTACATATATGCAATAAAATATTACAGCAGCAGATCTTATACTTATATAAAATATTATTTATTATATATATAGAGAATATCACAAATAAATATATGTATAATAATATGCAAATTTAAAATTATCCAATTAACTTAAAATGGAATGATTTAATAAATTGAATTGAATTGTTTAAATCAACAAAAATATAATTTATTATCATCATGTCATGATATATATATATATATGTACAATTCAGTACAGTTTATGTATAATGTAAAGTACACACGTACGTGTTATGATAATAAAGCTCGGGTGTGAAAATTAATTGAATTATGAATGAAAAAGTAAAGTCACACAACAACAACAACAATAACAACAAAAGTAAAACATGCAAAATAATAATATTTGGTTTATTTTTTTTTTTTTTATGAAATATAAAACATTTCGAATATCTTTAGATATTTTGAAGGAATTTTCCTTATTATTTTAACTGTATTTATGACAATTGAAAAACAATTCATCAATTATGGAATTATATCGGGAATTTAAATATTTTTTTTTTTTAAAGAGAGATGCAATTTTTTTTTCATTTACATTAATATATTATATTTTAGATTCTATATATATATATGGTTAGAGCACAACAAAACATTTCATTAATTAAATCCTTGAATCGCATTCATTAGATAAAATTAAAAAAAAATAAACTTAAGTATGAAATGAAGTAATGGGGGTTTTTTTTTTATTTAATAAAAAAAAAGCAAATATATTTTATGATAGTCGCAAAAATGTTTTACTAATTTATTTACATTTCCAAAAAATAAATTAAATTCTATTTAACATATAAAAAATTTATTTATATTTTTGTGCGAAATCTATTGTATAAATAAATATTAATTTTATATATGCGCATATATAATAAAGTTTAATTAAATTATATGTTTTTCACACCATTACTTAAAAAAAACTTTATTTTTTTTATTTAATAAATAAATACCAACCATATTTGATTTCAATATATATGTATATTGTTTGTAGTATTTATTTTTAAAAAGTTGTTTGTTAAATAATTTATTTAAAAAATTTATCTGTATATGTATATTTCTTAATAAATTTCGTAATTTACAAATAATAGAACAATATTAAATATTTAGCATATATGGATAAAATAATTTATATAAACTTAACGCAATGAGGATTATATTCTATAAATCTAAGCGTATAAAATATCGCCTTTCTTAAACATTTATATTTATAATTTCAAATTTCCATAACATTGTGTGGTTGTTTATTTCCATATATTATATATATTTTCCATCAAAATTAAAATAAATATATTATTTAAAATTTATATATCTATATACTATACAAGTATATATTTATTAAACTTTTTCAATTAATTCTTGGATAGCTATTTTACTTAATTGTTTATACTTCTTACAGCAGACAGAGTGGTCTAAAAGGTACAAAAGAAATTTGTGATAATAATAATTGAATGGATTCTAAATGAAAGAAGTTAAAAACTTTATCAAAATTATTCAGAATCCTCTATTAGTATAGAAAATCGCCCGCATAAAAAGTACATTTATTTCTTTGCATTTTAAAAATATAGAATAATTTTTCTATTAAGACTTTGAATTCCTCGTAATTTTTGTCCTAAATCAAAAATCTTCTCTATATGAGTATAATACCTTTTAGACCACCTTGTATTTTTTTTTCACAATTCTACGAATGAGATAAAAAATTTATTTGCAAAACTTTATAATGCGTATATATCAGACGTATCAGAAAATTTTGTTTATCCTTTTTTATAATAATATAGGGTTCATATACGCAAAAAAAAAATACTAAAAATTCTTATTCTTTAAATATAATTTACGCGATATCATCAAAACATTTACAAATTTCTAGAATAAAAGAATCGGATTAGCAAAAATATATTGATATACGTATGATTTCTTCAAGTTATATTTGAAAAATTGATGAAGTGAGATTTATCAACATTTTATAAGAGATTTATTTTGCATACTTTTTTCCATTTTTTAAGCATATACAACAAATTTATTTACATACAGTATACAAAATCCTTCGTATATGCGGGGTATTAATTTTTTTTTTTTATATTTTTACTCTAAAGCTTTATATCAAATCAAAAATATTCAAAATAAATAAAAAATTTTTTATTTTAATATTATCCTTTTTTTATTATACTCCTTATTGTCTATATATTAATATAAAATTTATACAATTGGGTTTATTCAGGCCTCAGCGTGGTTAAATATCTACGGAGATATTTCGTTTAACCACGCTTTTCGTATTCAGAGCCCATGAATTATCTACGATAATGAATAAATTAACATCACCTTTTCGATGCGAAGTAAATTATCCACGCTTAGGTATCTATGGAGATATTATTATTCTATATCTATATCAATGCACGATATTTTCATTTGATTTATTTTATACAGTACAGACTATTACAATTTTCCAGTTGCTCAATAAAACGAAACTAAATTTAGCGAAAATACCGAACACATTAAAAAAAGACAGTCGATATTTATATGTGGAAAGAAAAAGAAAAAAAAAATTTTTGTGTTCGTTTTATTTTTATTCTGTGTAGCCAAATATAAATGATTGTTTTTGTTCCTTATAAAAAAAGTAAACAAAAGCGCTATTATAGCAATAGATTATTTTAAATTGTGCTCTGAATACCAAATATCTTCAATATTTTTCTTCGTAGGTATTTCACCGTGGATAAATTTATATTTAACCACGTTAATTTTAGTACGTAAGAATTGATACAAATATATAAATATATTTTTAAAAGTATATAAAGAATGAAAAAAATTCCTTTATATATGCATAAATATTTCGTGAAAATCCCTCTTATATGTTATTCAAAAAGGGTTTTTTTTTTCTCTATTTATATATATACACATTTTATATACTTTATGATTAAAAATTGTTTCTATATTTTTAATTTGATATATCATATCATCATAATATATATATAGATTTATCTGCTGAACAAACATTATCACAACGTTTGGCGGAATTTCAAATACGTTTACAATATTTAGAATCAATGTATCGGACAAAACAAGAGGATTTAGCAATATTATCACAATATTTGGGATTAAGTAGTGGTGCGGCAACGGAAAATACAAATATAACATTAAATGGTTCGTTGTTGGAGGCGTTAAGTCCAGATACCCGAGCCATATTACGTAATATGTCAATATCACCAAGATATCCATTAAGTTTACGTTTACCAACGGCATTCCATTTTTTACCACATCTATTGGACGATGCCAGTTCATTGAGACCGGCATTTTTAATGGCACGCGGCAGTAATCGACCGGGTGTTAACGTTATCCTTGGTATACCAACGGTTAAACGTGATAAACAATCATATTTATTGGGTACATTACAAAATTTAATATCGAATATGGACGATGATGAACAAAATGAAACACAAATAATTGTGTTTATCGGTGAAACCGATATGGAATATGTACAATTGGTGGCCAAACAAATTGAAGTACGTTTTGGTGCGTACATTGAAAATGGTTTAATTGAAGTTTTGAGTCCACCCGCCACATACTATCCAAATCTGGATAAATTACGTTTAACATTGAACGATCCATTGGAACGGGTAAAATGGCGTTCAAAACAAAATTTAGATTTTAGTTTTCTAATGGCATACGCTCAACCAAAAGGAACATTTTATGTACAATTAGAAGATGATATTTTAGCAAAACGTGGTTTCATAACGATTATGAAAAAATTTGCATTGGAAAAAACTGTACACAAAGAACCATGGTTTGTTTTGGATTTTTGTCAACTTGGTTTTATTGGTAAGTGTAAATAAATATTTTTATCTTGAAATCATTTTATATATATATATAATATAAATATTATATAAAATTCTTTTTTAATTTGTATATCATAATAAATAATTTATCTATAGAAAAAAAAAAAAAGAATAATAAATTGGTGAAAGAGGTCATATTAATAATTGACAATACATTTATAAATATTTGTTCATTTCCATATCACATTTAAGAAAAATTTTTAAATAAAATATAAGAATTTGTTTGAATATGCGGTTATAAAAATATAATATTTTTAGTAGTGGTATTATTATTCAATAAATAAATATATGCATATGAAATTGTCTGTAATAATAATAGTAATAATAATTGACATTATTTGTGTTTTGATTATATATCTGTAGATGTTTTATTTTTTTTTTATATTCTTTTATAATACACACAAAAACATTTTTTTTTATATATAGACCCTTTTAACATTGACATTTAACATATTATATACAAATATATAAAAAAAGAGGGACGAATTTCTTAACGTTGTAATTTAAAAAAAAAATAAACCGCTTGTAATAAAATATCAAATACTATGTAAATTATTATCCCTTTCATATTCAATTCGTTAATAAAAATTATTTTATATATTGACTCATTTATTTTTGTATGTATTATATGTAATTTAATTAATTACAGATATATGATTTATTAAATAAAATATATACCATATATAGTGAGTGCGTGTATTTGAATTGAATACGCAGTGATAAGAATGTTTATAATAACATAAAAGGATACAAAACTATTTTCTTATATATTAAATCAGGTGATTTTATCGAAAACCCAAAAAAAAAAAAAACATTTATTATTCCTATATATAATTATATATTTCCATTTATTTGTTTTAATATAATTTATTTTACTTCAATATTTTCTATATATATTTTACTTATCATTTAAATAATTAGACATATCTATAAATGTATATAATTATAATATATATATATATGTTTCATAATTATAATGTTTTGCAATCGATTTTAAACGTATATAAATAAAGGTCTGCGTTAATTATAAAATCTTGATTGTATATCATTTTTTGTAATAATTATATATATTTATTATTGTAGGTATATAAAAATATAGTTTATCGATTAATAATCAAAAACATTCCGCGCGGATATTTGAATTGCGTTTTTGCGTGTGAATCAAAGAATCAAAGGAAACCATCGTTTACCATATAGTATAATATTTTAATAAAAACAATTCATTATTATTATATATATGAAGGAAATTATATTTGGTTTGCATTTTGACATTCGCTATCTTTTGGAAAAATTAACAAATTTCCAAAACAGATTTTGTTCTGCAACAACAAAAATCCGAATTTAATTGAGTTTTCAAATGATGTAAAGAAAATGACAATTGAAAATGGAAATTGAAGGAAAACTATGGATACGTGTAATTAAAAAAAAATTAAAATTTGGAAAATTTAATATTCCGGAAATTTTCCAGAACGAAAAGCGATTTTGCTTGTAGAATAATTAATTGGTTTTTAAGCGCCCATTCTTTTTAGAAAATCCTATCGTTTGGGTCAATAGGACACATTTTTTTACGTGCGGCCACTCTAGCTTATAGGATTTTATTTTGAGGAATTCAATTTGTGCTGATCTGCGAATGTGAATTTAAGAACATTTGAAGTTATAGCAATTCTGTTATTTAATCTTTTTATCGGTTTATGTTTGGTATATTTTAATCTTCGTATATTCTTCATTATATACTCTAATTATCCAATTATAAATATTAATATAAATCATCTTAAAATTGCAAAATTAAATATGCTAATATTTATATATAGACAGGTGTTATATTTTTATATCTCTCTGTGTCTGTATATATATATAACAAATTATTATTATCATTATTCATATACACATATATATATAGTATATAGAAAATTATGTTTCATTTAATTAAGGTATTATGTATATTATATTATATAGGGAATAAATACATTTTTTTTTAGTATTTACGTGCCCAAGTGAAAAATATAACAATTCAAGTTTGTTTTTTAAGTGAATAAATATTCATTATATATATATATATATACGGACGCAGCGTCGTTCATTAAACATTTTTTTATTTTTTTTTTTTTGAAAGCCATAATATTGACTTTGATTGATTACATTTCTTTTATTATCATCAAAAAATGTATATATATACCTATATACATAAAGTAAATAAAAAGAATGTGCTTATTATAGTTATATATAATATAGAATAGAACAATATAGAACCCTCTATATATATATATATAGGTATATAATGGAACAAATTTGTCTGAATATATATATAACTATACCTTATATAGAAGAATTAATGTTAAATTATTATTATTATTTTTTTGTTAATATAATAAAATATGTGTTGCGTGTAAATATTTTATTATATTTTTTGTTTTTTTTTTTTAATATCATTCATTTATCATATATATATATGCAAATCTATATAATAATTATATGTATATCAAATTGTTATAATTATCCCAAAAAAAAAATATTAAATAAATACAATATACAACATAATTTTGTTACGATTTACATATTCTCTTTATATCCAAATTTAATGGGTATTTATATTTATTTTTTTTTTGTCACCTTATAAAAATTATATAATATATGGTATATGTTTTATATCATGTATATTATAATAACGCTAACAATTTTTTGCATAATATACATTTATTTTATATATATAATTTAATTGACGACATACATGATTATTTGAGTACTTGAATTATAATAATTATATTTCAATAATTATTTAATTCACGCATTGTATACTTTCCCGGGTGTTTTTATCTGTATAAATATAGTTAAATAACTTTTGTTGACGATTTATATTATATATGATAAGTATTAATAAATAAATTCACATATTGAACTCTACTGAATTACATTAATCAATATTTGGGTAATTATATCAAGTTATAAACATAAAGAGTCACTTATGTTTATAACAAAAAAAAATCATTAAATTCTGACAGGATTTTAAAGTACATGCTGGTTTACAAATTCTATATATAAAGGAAAACGTTTATTCTATTTATCGTGTTATTTTCGGATCTGCTGAATTATATACGCACGCAGCGATTTACAAATTTTTTCAATATTATCAAAAGAGATAAGCTATCGAACGTGCAATACAATCGTAAAATTTTGGTTTTTTTTTTTTTGTTAAATCTCAAGAGGTATTGAACATTTTAATTTATTGTCACTTAAAATCCGCATATTTATACACAAAATCAGAAATTTTATATATTGTAAAAATGTTGAGGTTTTAATCTTCAAACGAATGATATATCTATATACATATATAGTAGATAGATATCTATAAATATAAATAAATTGTGCTTAAACATCCTTATATATATGGTATATAACAACAAGGACTTTTGTATATGAAAATCCTGTGCAGCAATATTACACAAATATTTTTTTTCTTTTCAAATCTAGCATTTTGACAATTTTCTTTTTTAAAATGTATTGTTAATATAATATATATAAAATGATGATTATCAATACAAAATACAAATAATATAGAAATCTATATAATATATATATATTTATAAAAATTCCACATAGAAATCAATTTTCTTTTTCAAAATGATTTTTCCCCGTATATTTAAACTTCTTGTATTCATATACATATATATATAGATATATTTAAATATAAAATATATGGTATATACATTTTATTATTATTATTATTATTATTGTTAAAAATAATTGAAATATGTTCATTAAATATATATTATATATATTTTTATTCTTATATTATTGTACTTAAATGTGTATTTGAAATATATTTCAATATATTTGATATTTTTATCAACAAAAATATACTATATATATGTAATTACATCTCAATGATGTACAGAATTTGTTTCCGTTTTTTTTTTCTATTTTTGTTATATAAATCTGAAAAAAAAAAATCTATATAAAATATTTCATTATATATTTATATATAAATAATATAAATAATACAACAGGAACAAAATCATATTTATTATTCCCTTTGACATATGATACTAATGAGTTCCATTATATATGTATGCGTATAAGGTATAATGTCACATTTCTTCTATATATATATATATATATATTTAGATTATGTTTTATGTATATTGTGTAATTTTGTGCAAGAACTAAATTACATTGATTTTTATCTTAATAATTTTTTTTTTATATATTTTATATATAAATTTGATAAAGGATAATGATTATTTTTTTTTGGATATGTTCGCAAGAAATGTGTTACATTTTTGTGTAAAAATTCTATATGTTATGCGGAGATTTACTTGACTTTTTTTGTTTTTAATCACATTCATAAACAAAATTTCTTGAATATCTCTAGAGAAGATTTCAAAGTTCGATTCTGTCAGGTTAATAAAATTGAAAGTTGTATTGTATGATATATGATCATGTATTGATCAATCATATGTTATATAAAATATAGAGTCTTCATATCCATATAGAAAGGATGCTTTTAAAAAGAATAAAAACCAATCGTATATAGAGACATTGATGAGGTTGAATCAATCATATTCAATTTCAAAACAAAACAATTTCAACAACTGTAAATTATATAGAAATTGTGTCAATTTATTTACACATTTCTTTGGTTTTCAAGGAGAGAACAATGGGCTTAGACTGCCATCAATTTCCAAAGATCATTTTAAAAATATAAGGTGGAATAAATCAAAAACCCATATATACAGAGTAATTTTTTAACGAATTTAACGAACCCTTTATAGAGATACCTTTTAGAGAACCTTATATATTAAACGTTATTTAATAGATGCGAGATGAATATATAAAGATCTAAATATGCGAAATAATTGTTTTATGTTATATATATATATATATATATATAAATGAATAGAAAATGTATAAAGCATATTTACATTGTACGTACCTCATCATCTTATATAGCTCATATATAAACGTATATTAATGATTATACTATGAAATACAATGAGATTTATACTATATCATAATTCATATTCTTTTACTATTATATATAAAAAATTATAACATTATATAAAGTAATATATGGCAATATATTATTTATATATAGTCATATATTATAATATTATATGTATATATACAAAGTTGAGCTCATGAGATTTCCTGATGTATTTATTTATATATGTTTAGTATATATACGTATATATAATCATATAATGTTAAAAAATATTATACATTTTTGTATATATGGTATATATACCTATTTATTTTAGGGATTATTTAGAGACGTTACAGTGGCGATGGGGTGGAGATGTTTTTGCCATATTACCAAAACAGATAAGGATGTTTGTAAGGAAGATACATGCCTAAAAGCAAAATTTCCGATATTTCAAATAGAAGAAAATTTGAAAATCGCAACATTGCTTATTCAAAAGATATAGTCGATTTGCCAAACATAGTGTTGGTAAAATTTGGCGTGTATAGTGAAAATGTTCTCGAATGGAAACATTTAAGCGATTTTCGGTGATTCACAAATTTTCTACTATCAAATTTTAAGAATTTATTGAAGTTTTTTATTATACGAGGAAAACATTTAAGAAAATCTCGGGTTGTAATTAAAAAAAATTATAAAAGTGAATTTTTCCGAAAATTTATTTCAGTGAAAGACCAAATTCTTTATAAATCAGCTAATTAGACATTATGCCGTTCACATAATATCCTATCCTTTTCAAAAACTGTCTAACGATTTCCCAGATCTGCCGCCATAATGATACGTTGTTAGGTATATACATAAATATAATCATCAAATATATTCGTTTATATATTGTACATATAACGTAAAATAAAAAATAAATAAAGTTTAGTAAAATATCATTAATTATAATTATATTAAAAAAAAAACAAATGTGACATTTACTTAATATTTCGTATTTTTTATTTATATATATCATATATGTAATAATCCTGAATATAAACATACAATGTCGCAGTATAATTGATTCATTTACACATATGAACGTTCCTTTAAAATGAGTGTACAACGTTTGAAATTGGGATAATATAATCGAATATATATACGCGAATAGCTTGAAATTAAATTGATTTTGAATTGATCTTATGAAAGTTCTATATATCAACATTCAATAAATATATATCATGAAAAATTTTACATCAATTTCATTTCAATTCAGTTTTTTGTATATAAATAAAATATATTATTTATTATATGAAAAATGTTTTATTTATTTTCAATTTTTTTTCAACATAAATAAATAATAAATTTACATTCCTACATATATATTTTTTTTTAATTCAAATATATATTTGTTTTCTAAACTTATATGTATAGATTAAATTTATATGTTGGTTTTTTTTAATATATATAGTAAAAATATTTTTATGACAGATATATATTAGAATGGTCCATACTTTTACATATATATCTATATATAGAAAGAGCTTAAGGACTTAAACAAAATTTCATAAATGTGTCATCGACGACAAAGTAATCAAATGTATATAGAATTTTTCCCAAAATAGATATATATGATTTTTCATTTTTCTAGCCCTTGAGATATTTCACAGTATTTTTTTTATATATATATAACAAAACAAAAAGTTTGTTTTAAATAATATGTTCACGTTGTTAACAGATTATTTTATATAAATAAACATATATATTGGACATTGGACAAACCTATATCTATTTATATATATTTAATAATATGTAGGTTTTTCTATATAAATGTTTTTTAACAAACGACAAACACAAAAAAAAAAGGTTCACACAACAAGGTTCCTTTCAATCGTTTTTCATGTATTGGGCGCATTACAACATCAATAACGTACCAAAAAAAAAAAAATTAATATAATCTATCTCTTAAAAAAAAAATGACGAAAATACCAAAATCGAATATAAAAATAATCCATCCCTTGTTTATTTTTTATTGTTTTTCCATCAACAAAACTTCTTGTGTATATAAATATTTATTTTTATATCAATACAGTAGACTTGAGATATAAGGATGCAATTGATTGCAGTATTGTACATAATTGAAATAATTTCGAATACCAACATGTGAATAAAATATACCTATCGTTTCGATTGATTTAATCGTTTCTTATTTAAAGGCTATAATAGAGAATTTTTAAACGTTACCTTATTTCGAAGTTTCCTTATTCTCAGTATTCCTTATATCTTGCGTCTGCTGTATCTCTATATATAGAATATTTATTATTGAATAGAATATATTTTTATAACACTTGTCATAATAAGGAAAAAAAAATAAACTATTTTTATTTATTTTTCTTTGTTTAAATGTTTAAATGTTTAAATATTTCAATTCAATCTTAAAGAATTATACATAAATAGATTTGGTGATAATAAATTATAATTTCAAAACAAAACCAAAATTTAAATATCCATGAAGAAGATTTCCAAATTTTAATAATCTCTTCTTTATCTTTATTAATAGGTAAAATGTTTAAATCAGCCGAATTACCATGGTTAATAACATTTTTTCAAATGTTTTACAATGATAAACCCGTTGATTGGTTACTTGAACATTTAATTTATACAAAAATTTGCAATTGGGAAAAAGATATGGTAAGATTTTAATATACATATATAGTAGAATTGTATATAGCAAAAAATTAAACGAAACAAATGATTTATTATTTGAAATTTATATATATATGTATATTTAGAAACATTGTAAACAAGAAAAAGCTAAATTATGGTTACATTATAAACCATCATTATTTCAACATATTGGTACAACGTCGTCGTTAAAGGGAAAAGTTCAAAAACTGAAAGATAAACAATTTGGTAAAATACCAGCATTTTATCCACATAGTAATCCACCGGCAACGGTACGTACACCAATTGTACCATATAAAAGTCATACATTACAACGTGCCTACACAGGTGATAATTTTTTTTGGGGACTTTTACCACAACCTGGTGATTTAATTGAAATTATCTTTGAAAAACCATATGATTTAAAAAGGTATAATTATATTCTATTTATACTGTCTCATATACGATGATAATATAACATATTAATATATAACAATTTTTACCATAGATATCTATTTCGAAGTGGAAATTCTGAACATCCATCGGATCGTTTATATAATACAACAATTGAAATTCTACCGGAAATGTTACCGGAAAATTCACCAATATGGAGTTCATATAATTCAACGGCCGATGGTTATTTAATTGTTGGTAATTTTAATTCATTTGGTATTGCCGAAGGTCAAATTGATTCAAAAATTGGTAAAATTAAAGAAATACGTTTGCATGTGCATAGTGACAGTGAAAATTGGACCATATTAAGTGAGGTAAAAATATATTTATTTAAAACGAAAATATATATGTTTAAAGAAAAATTTATTAAATGTTATAAATATATTTTATAAATTGTATAGATTCACCTTCAAGACAATTTAAATCGGTGACCAAGTAAATTTTACAATCGATTTATTAATTTAACAAAAAATAATAATAAATAATGGATAATTTTATAAACTATAAATATAAAACAATTAAAAATATATACCACCAATTTATCTATAAAATATATATAAATATTATGAAAAAAAAAAGAAATAGACTAAAAATATATATATTTATAAATGTATATATGTCAACAAAACTGTGATAACAAATTAATTTTATTATTCAATCAACAAAAAAAAACAAAAAATTTTTATTTATTATAAAATTTTTGTTTCAAAAGCCAAGAAAATTAATATATATTTTGTATATAAATAAATAATTAAATATGAATTTAAAATTCATGCTATATATATATATAGTGTATATAAAGAAGAAAAGAAAATTAAAAAAAAAAACCACTTAATGAGTTTCTGCATTAATTTAGGAATTTTTTCATAAATAAATATATGGAATTTTGAAATTTTTATATACCAATTAACATATATAAAAATGTAAAATTGAAATTGAAATTGATTTAAAATATACATATACAATTTATATTTTTATTATAAGAATTAAGATGAAGAATGTTATTCGGTTCATTCATCATGCGCAATTGAAATTGTATTATTATTATTAATTATATAGCGTATAAAAACGTGCACCGCACCGCAAAATAATTTGATTCCTATATATATTTATAAAAATATTTTAATTGAAATGCTTTATCGCAGATTCAACAACAATATAGGGGTTTGAATAACTCATCATAAGAAACATAAATTAGATGTTCATCCTTAGAATTGAATTAATGGAATTGTAATCTCTGTATATGGAAAGATTAATGTTTGCTGAATTGTCGATATATATAGAAGTCATATATATGGTGCTAGAAATGGTAAAATTCGAATTAATAAAATGCTTTTTTATTACGTTACGAATGATGATCACAAAAACCGCGCGTGTATTATATAAATAGCATAAAAGCAATATTATTTTTTAATATATATATATATATACAGTAAAACAATTTGATAATTAAATAATTTTTTTGAAGACCAAAAAAAAAATTTCCAAAATATATTTCATATAATTAATAATGTATCATATATATTGATATATATAGATATAGAAAAAATATGGAACATAAAAACCAACAAAACATTAAATAATAATAATAATAGTAAAATTAATAACTTGCGGGCGCGCACCCCTTTACTTGATGAGGTTTTTATCACGCCAATTTCCACCTATAAAATAATAAATTCATGTATTATTTATTATATAACTATGTAGTTATATAACAATAAAATATATTGTATATTGAGAACGAAAAAAACTATAAAGGGTGATTTTTTAAAAGCTATAGGAAAGTTTTTCAAAAAAAAAACACATAAAATTCAGAAAAATGTATGAAATCTTTATTTGAATCGATAGTACGGTCCATATAATTTAATGTTTGAAGATTATTTCATGCAAATGTTGACCTTGACTGCGCCTCAAATGGTCCATCCGCTTAGTCCAATTTTGGCATACTCATTCCAACATTTCGACCGGTATCTCACGAATAAATGCTTCAATGTTGTCTTCCAATGCGTCAATTGAAGCGGGCTTGTCTGTATAGACATGAGCTTTAACATAGTTCCACAAAAAAATAGTCTAAAGGCGTTAAATTGCACGATCTCGGCGGCCAATTGACCGGTCCCGAACGTGAAATAAAATGTTCACCGAACTCGCCTCTCAATAAATCCATTGTTGCGCGTGCTGTGTGGCATGTGAAACCGTCTTGTTGAAACCACATATCATGCAAGTTAAGCTCTTGCATTTTGGACAAAAAAAAATTGGATATCATCTCACGGTAGCGCTCACCATTCACAGTTACATTACGATTCACATCATCTTTGAAGAAGTACGGTCCAATGATGCCACCAGCCCATAAACCGCGCACCAATCTGTGACTTTTTCTGGATGCATTGGTAGGTCTTGCAATGCTTCTGACTGATATTCACTTCAAAATCGACAATTCTGCTTATTTACGTACCCATTGAGCCAAAAATGAGCTTCGTCGCTGAACACAATTTCGCAACGCGATGAACTTTCTTAACAGAGCACACATTTTGATAATAAAATTCAATAATTTGCAAGCGTTGTTCGTTTGTAAGACGATTCATGGTTAAATAAATAGACCAAACTGAAGATGTTTGACAGTGAAACAAAACACGAAACGTGCGTCAGCTGTTTAAACCAGTGTTGCCAAAAAGATAATAGCTAAAACAATCACCCTTTATATTGAATTAATTGAATTAACAAAAAAAAAAAAAGACGAATAAAAAATACAAAAAAAAAAAACCACATTATGATAAATAAATACCACTTTTTTCTACATAGGGAATTGCGGCGATGACGATTATAGATAGATTAGGCGTCAGTATATAATAAATATATTATCTATATCTATATTGTATATATATAATATTAAAATTACAAAAGTGCCATTTTTACCAATATTACAAAATAATAAATATTGTAAATATAATAAAATTAAAAATATTATATGGTGCAAAGAATTAAAAATTATCACAATATAAAATTTACCTATATATATATTTTAATTTTAATGTATATATTATTTATAATTGTTAATCACATAAAGGCGAAGATGGAAATTTTTTTTTTTGCCATATTACGACGAAAACGTGATAGAATATGTTTGGCATAGAAAGCAAACATCCCTATAAAAGCAAATTAATTATGATACAAAATTTTATTTTTAAAGCAAGATTTTTCGGAAACTTTACGTTTCCAAATTTTAGAATTTTTTCGAATCACACCCTTAAAAAATTCAATAAATTTCTGATATTTCATAGAAGGAAATTTGGAAATCGACCCATTTTGGTTCAAAACATTCAATGGTCGATATTTCAAAAAGTGATCCGCAGTAAAATTTGTCCTATTTTTTAATGTACTGTATACCGAAAATATTTATACCATTTGGTCGTTCAATTCTACGGAATATTGCAAATTACTTTGAATTTTCACAAAAAACTGTAATGAAACATCGACTATATATCTTTTTTGACCCACTATTTTAGTGTGATTTTCAAATTTCCAATCTATGAAATATTAAGAATTGAATTGAATTTTTTAAATTATGCGAAGAAAATTTAAGAATTTTAAGAAACCCAAGTAATTAAAAAAATAGAATATTTAGAAAAGTTAATTTTACGGAAAATTTAATTCCCTGAACGACCACGAAATTATATATTTCCCACAGGGTTATGGTTATATACGCGCGATAATGTTAAATTAAAATACAAAAAGAAAAACAAATAAATCACGTCCAAATTAATTATTTAATTTAATAAACGCATATGATTTTGACGAAGTGCGGGAAAATTCTCAATTTCATTTCATTAAAAATAAAAAAATATAATAAATTCCAAGTTCCATAAACCAAATTTTACCAGTGATTAATTGATTTTAATTTGTTGATTTTAATCTGATTTCTTTATAAGTTTTGATATAAAATTTGGATTTGGATTTAGATTAATTTATTTATTTATCGGCAATCTCACGAATCTCAATAATTTTGATTATTTTTAAAATTAACTAATGCTGAAATTTTTTCATCGATGTTCTACAACGGTGTGGTGAAGTTGTTACAATAGTTGCGTTCCATTCAATTACCAGGAGTAGGTAGGAGTAGATAAGAGTAGAAAGCATCTACTCTTTACTACGCCGAACTACTCCGTAATATAGCAAAGAGTAGTTCGGAGTAGAAAACATCTACTCTTTTCTACTCTTACCTACTCTTACCTACTCCTGGTAATTGAATGGAACGCGGCTAATAACAAATTGTATGGGACTTCACCACACCGTTGTAGAACATTGATCATAAATCAACGATCGATATGTTTTATATGGAGCTATATGCAATCAATATTATAATTTATAAAAAATATTAACTTTTTTTTTTTTGTATTTTCTTGTACATATAAAATACATATATATTATATAGTATTTAAAAAAAAATAGCAGTACCCGCAGCAGTACCAATATAACTTTAAATAAATATAAATATATTTGTAAATAATACACAAACTTAAAGTTAAATAATAATACAAAAAAAAAAAACATAAAAATAAATAAATATATATTAATTATATTTTCATTGTTTTTTTTTTGTACCCCCCAGACAACAAACCCCAGATATATTTTATGTGTGTGTTTTTTTTTATACAAAATAGAATGAAAAAATATTTTTTTTTGCACTATAAAAATATGTTTTTATGAAATCATCATATATGGAAATTATTATGATGATTGGTTATAAACATAGAAGAAGAAGTAGAAGAAAGGAGAAGTTCTAAATATAATAAATATTTTTATACTAATAATTAAAAAAATAATAATAATACAGCAATAAATATCGAAATTCCATGAATAAATAAATTTAAAAAAATTATAAAATTGAAAAATTTACATCGAAGTGAATTGATTTTTTAATTACATAATTTAGAAACATATATATAAATTAAAAACATGAGCAGTATTTTTTTGAAAAAAAAAAAAAAAGAAACAATTATTCGAAATTATAGAAACATAAAAATAAATCTATTGATGAAGGGAAATCGCAATTATAAAAAATCTCAAAAAATATCATAGATTTTAAAAAAGAAAAACAATATTTTTTTATAAATTTGTATATCATCACATCGCGTATTAAAAAAAAAAAAGGGTGTAGTAAATTAAGTAACGGATAAGGGATTGGTGGATTTAGTTTTTTTTTTATTTTTGTTCACAAACATATTTAAAACAAAATAATAATACAATAAATGCAATAAAATATAGCAATGGCAAAAATTTTTTAAAATTAAAAATCGCTCAATGTTAATATAGTAAATGTTATTATTTGTTTTTTTTAATTGTTTTAAATAAATATTAATTTATAATTTTGTATATAAACCAAAGAAATAATTATATTAAATATACAAAAAAAAAACCCTTATGAATGATGATGAATAAATATATTTAAAAAGCTTAAATATAATTAAAAAAGGTAACATTTTCGGTTTTTTTTTTTTTAAATTCTAATACATTTCCATAAAAATTAATTATTTTTTATATCCAAATTATTTGTATAATTGAGCTATATTCATATATATATATCTATATATTTATTATTCATAATCAAATATGTTAATATATATAAAGTATTTTTTAAGTAATATAATAAAATTGTGGTAATTTATATTTTAATAAAATAAAATAAAACCCCCTATGGCATAATAAATTACAGTTTATAAGGCGCAATATTTGATGTATTTTAAATGTATTATAATTATATAATTTCATCGTCAGCACATATATATATATATATATTTATAAAAATTATATATATATATACTAAATTAAAAATAGATTTTATGTATTTTTAAATAAATGTATTATTATTGCTATATATTATTACTCATATATTTATGTGTCTATTTTATTATATAAACAAATTAAAAAAACAATAAAAAATCAATATTAAAAATAATATTGATAATTCAATAAAAAAAATAATAAAATTAATAACAAAAAGGTTAAAATTTTGTAATTATATAATTTAAATATTTATATGTGTCTTTATATTTATAATTTATTAAGTACTATTATTCATTATTATTATTATATAAAATATTTTTAAAAAAATTAAATATAATATAATAATAGTACTGCGTAAAAAAAAAAATAAGGGTGTTTTTGTGCTTTACATATTTTTTTCTTTTTTTTCTGTTTCATATCTTATAAAAAAATTAATTTTTCTTTTTTTTTGCCTTATCAATTGTAAAAATTATGGAATTGTAAAAAATCATTAAATTATTATAAATGTTCATAAAAAAAATCATAAAATATATTAAATGTATTTTTAATAATTAAAAAAATAAATAAAAATAATAAATAAATAAATTGTATGTACAACCGAAATGGATATTCAATAAATAAATAAATTATTATTATTGTATTATTATTATATATTGTTAATAAAAAAATTAAAAAAAAAACAAAAAACAATTTGAATTTTTTAATCTGTTTTTGCAAATCTTAAACTTAACGAGATAAATGGATGAAAAAATGTAATAGATAATGTGGGAGTCGAGGAATCGGTTATTAAATGTTTTGAATCCGACTCTGCGACTTCGACTGAAATATCATCGACCACCCCTCGAGTCCGACTCCACAACCCTGGAAAAAACTCCCAAGTATACAAAAAAGTTTTACAATTTTTCATCAAATCTCCAGATACAAAACTCTATAGGATGAATCGGTTTGAAAAGAGAACATATCTATAATAATCGTCTTATATAAGAACTACTAACTATACTATATATAAGAAAAGTTTGAACGAAATGGGATCAGAAAAAATACTTACGAAACGTAGAGATAAGTTCTAAAAAGAGTATAAAATTTATAAATTAAAATAATAAATCAGTAAGTAAGTCTAAAATTATTATTTTCACAATCATTTATTTATAATACCTTTTGTATTTAGATTATGTATATGTATACACAGTGCGACAATTAATATTCCGGACTCATACCATATCTCTATAACCAGTGGGGCGATCTATATGTGATCGAACATGCGTTTTGAAGCTTGATATTTTCTCTATCGTCTGTAAAAATTTTATTGCATTTGGTTGACAAATAAAAAAGTTATGGCATTTCTTGTGAAACAATATATTTTAGTTGAAGTATAGAAATTTTAACATGGAACAAATAGCGCAGTCATTAAATTCAACGCAAAACTTGGTAAATCTTCAACAGAAACGTTCAAATCGATGCAGCAAGTTAATGGCGATAATTGTATGGATAGAACTCCAGGTTTTTTGAGTGGTATAAACGATTCGTGGATGGCAGTAAACACAGGCTAAAAAAACAAGAAAAGTTCCATCAAAAATCAAGACAATAATGCTCATAACATTTTTCGATAGCAAGGGAATTATCCATAAAGAATTCGTTCCAACTGGTCAAACAGTCGCACTGGCTCATATTATATCGAAGTTTTGAACAGGTTTGATGGACAGGATTCGCGTCGTATTCTATCTGAATATCGTGAATCAGATTGTTGGTGTTGGTGACAGGATAATGGACCAAGTCACAATTCACTTATTCTTTTTTGGTCAGTTTTTGGCTCGAAATCAAGTCTGTGTGTTAAATCATCCACCGTATTCATGACTGATTTAGCACCATGTGACTTCTCCTTGTTCCCAAAACTTAAAATGAAATTGAAAGGATGTTTTTTTTTGAGGATATTGAAACCGCATTCAAACAGCATCTACACCGCGGGCACTAGAGGCAATACCACAATAAAGGAGCTGGAACACGCATTTGAATCATCATTAAATCGATGTAACAGTTGTATTGAATCAGGAGGAGAATATTTTAAATAAATATAAAAAAAAATTTTTGTAAAATTGTGTTTTTAATGTATTTTCTAGGACCAGTCCGGAATATTAATTGTCGCACTGTGTATATATGTATATAGGTAAATGATACGAAAAAAAATATCAGAGTTGTGTTGTGATATCAATATAGTCTCAAAAGAAATGCATTCAGATCCAGTCTTAAAAGAAATGCATTAATAACTTTATGCAAAAAAAAAAAAAGAAAAAAGAAATACATAAATAAAAAGTAGTGATTGTGGTGGGATATTATATAGATCTTAAAAGATGCAATTTTCACTGGATTCACTGCAGTTTCATTTTAAATTTTCAATAAAAATAATCTTATTTTAATTTTGTTTCGTTTTTTTTGATTCGTATATATATATAATAATTATATAATATAAAATCAGATTAATATTGTAATAAATTATAAGTAAGTATATACAGGAAATATAATTTAATTTGTAAAAATTAGTGTAGATAAAAAAAAATGCGTGTTGTTTATCATATAATTTGAATTTGAGATAAAAATCTATTAATATATATAGAATAATAAATCATGAATTATTTAGATAATAATAATAATTAACCATAAATACAAAATTTATTGAATTAAATCAATTAAAATTAAATAGTGAAGTTATATATAAATGTCAATATATATTCAATACTTTGAGAAATTAATATTTATTATAAATGTGTGATCGCACTTGCAAATGTAATGTATATGATTTGTGATGATTGAAAACGCAAAAATATTGCATAAGAAAAAAAAAATGGTGCATTCTCATTTGCGAATATGATATAATCTGATCTGATGGCATATATATATAAAAAATTGTAATTATTATTTATATATATAGTACATTTAATATAACTTTCTATCAGGTTCAAATTACTTTTACTTTTATGAACATATATATATATATATATAAACAAGTTTATGTTAAGTCTGTACAATTAATTTTGCATATTGCTAAATGAAAAAAATAAATAAAAATTACGCATTTTAATTACCAACAAGATATATTTTATAAAAATTGTTTTTCCTTATTATTGAATTATATAACAATTACATATAGAAATTATATCGTCTGTATAGCCGCAGGGTTAATTTTGTGATAAATATATAGAATTTAAAAATTAATTTTTAATATATCCTTTTTAAATATATTTATAATTTTATCCATTAATATATAGGAAGATGTTCATTTTATGTATTGCCTTTGTTATGATATTTATAATGTTATTATATTTGGATACGAAAAAACCGAAAAATTTTCCACCCGGTCCAATATGGTTTCCGATCATTGGTAGTGCATTGGCCGTACATCGTGAACGTTCACGTTTACATATGTTATGCAAAGCATTCAATAATCTATCCGATAGATATCCAAATAATGGTGTATTAGGATTTAAAGTGGGTAAAGATAAAGCAGTAATTGTTCTGTCACCGGATGTCATTAAAGAGATGTACATGAATGAACAAATGAATGGTCGACCAACAGGACCATTTTTTGAAACTCGTACATGGGGTATGAAACGTGGTGTTCTACTAACAGACGGTGATTTATGGGTACATCAAAAACGTTTTGTCTATAGACATTTAAAAGATTTTGGTTTTGCACGAAGCGGTATGTTTTATATTATCGAAAAAGAATCGAAATTTTTAATAAATGATTTTCGTAATTTGATCGACGTGAATGGTAATGGAAAATCAATGCAAATTGAAATGCAAGGTATTTTTAATATGTATGTATTAAATGTTTTATGGACAATGATGGCCGGTATACGTTTTACCCGTGACAATGATGAATTACAAAGATTACAATATCTATTGAATATACTATTTCAAAATATCGATATGATTGGATGTCTATTCAGTCATTATCCAATTTTACAATATATTGCACCAACCTATTCGGGTTATCATAGTTTTATGCATATTCATAAGTTGATACATGCATGGATTGGACGTGAAATTGAAAATCATAAATTACAATTCAATCAATTGGATGCGGATCAACCAAGAGATCTGATAGATGTTTATTTACGTGTTTTACAAGATCCAAATAAAGCGGATAGTTTTACGGAAAAACAATTAATTGCAATATGTTTAGATTTATTTATTGCCGGTTCGGAAACAACATCGAAAACATTAAGTTTTGCATTTATATATATGGTAAATGATGTACGGGTTCAGGAACGAGCCCAAGAGGAAATTGATCGAGTCGTCGGACGTAATCGTTTACCAAATTTAGATGATCGAATTAAGTAAGTTTAATATATAATATATGAAAATGAAATTCTTATATTATTATAGTATATTTATCTTATATTATTATAGTATGCCATATTGTGAAGCAATTGTACTAGAAGGTTTAAGATTTTTTGTTGGTAATTCATTTGGTGTACCGCACAGAGCACTTTCAGATACAAAATTATCCGATTACGATATTCCAAAGGTATATACAAATAAATAAATTAAAAATATATGATCATTTGAGAAAATATAATATAAAATTTATTTTATGTATATATATAGGATACAATGATATTGGCATCATTTTATAGAATTTCATTTAATGAGAAAATTTGGGAAGATCCCTATGCATTTAAACCGGAACGATTTATTGTAGATGGAAAAATTTATATACCACCACAATTTATACCATTTGGTGGTGGTCGACATCGATGTATGGGCGAAATGATGGCTCAACGTAGTATATTTGTATTCATTACATCTTTATTACAAAATTTTAAATTTCTAATACCAAAGGGATGTCCGCCACCATCGCTGGAACCAATTGATGGAGCAACACCGAACATTAGACAATATAAGTGTTTAATTGAATCAAGATAATGCGAATAACACATTTCGACATATAAAGATATAATTTATATATGGATGTCTTTTATGTTTTTAATGTAGATTAAAAAGTCTGTTTAGGAAAATTGTATTTTAAGTATATTTTGAGGATATTTTGACACAATAATTGCAGAAATCCTCAACATCATAAATATTGAATATTTTTTTTATTAATATATGATATATGGTGTAATTATGATCCAAAATATTGTATTATGAAAAATAAAAAAAACAAAATGTGGAACCTTAACAAAGCCATTTTTAATCAATCGTTCGTTCTAAAACTGTTTCACATATACTGATTTTAGTTGCAATTTTTAGTTGATTGCGTAATATTTTAATAGATTTGATACATAAATATCGAAATATATTATATAATTAGTAAATACAATAAGTAAAATAATTATAAAATAAATGATTTTTATATTGAGGTATTAATTTTAAATGATAAATAAAGAAAATTTCATTTGAAAGGTACTCACTTTTTTTTTATTGCGTATATGTATTTACAAATCACAAATCTTTATACAAATTCATTAATAAATAATATATACACTATAATAATTAACATAAAATCGTTTTATATACAAATCTTTGATTAATTTATTTACTTAATAAATAATAATTACAACACAATAATTTAATTTAAATTAAATTAATTTTTATTTTAACACACACATTTTAACGTTTGACCTTTTTGTTAATTTTTATGCCGGCCGGATGAATTTTTATTATCTTTTTTCATCATTTACACTGTCAAAAATTATGTTATCTTGCGCAAAAATACAATTACCATGGAGTTATTTCAAAGAGAAATTCATTTTTTCTCCCGGCTGTCACACAACTCAAAATTTAATAAAAAAAAAAAAAAAACCGCATGTAAAAACAATTTACAAAAACAAAACAAACCGAATAATAAATTAAAAATATTTTCACGTGCGATTGAATTCAATTCAAAGTTTGTTTTTATTTTTTTTATTAATTAATTGTTTATGATTTAATTAAAAAATTATAAATTATATATAATAATGAAAAATAAACCACTAAAACATAAAGAAGATAATGTATTTAAGGTAATGCAAATATTATTAATTTATTAAACAAAAAAAAATGGTTCAAAGTGTTTTTTTTTGATTATCACGAAAGAACTTTGCCATAAAAAATCCACAATACAATTTGTGTTGTTCCTTGTATGTGAATTAAAAATAAAATTAATTGTTTATTTCTAGTATAAATCATTTAATGATCGTATACAAGATGTTGATATTCGACGTACCGCATTATATTATATTGAACATATAAATGAAGAAACAGAACTTGTCGAAAATGAAACGCATTTTCATCAGGCCTATCGTAAATGGTTGGTGTTGAATTTGTCCCAAGAATACAATGTATTTCGGAAAAAAATTAAAGATATAATAACATTACCGCAAGTGATCCATCAAAAAGATTTTATTGTACAATTGTTATTGGATGAATTGGAAAAGGCAACAACATTATCGTTGCAACCATTACTCGAGTAAGATTTTGTAAAAAAAAATTGTTAATTGGACATAATAAATATCTTATATATATTTTTATTTGAAATTTTTCCCATTTAGATTTATCGTTGTGCTAGCAAAAGATTTACGTGAAGAATTTTATCCATATTTTCCATCGATATTGAATCGTTTAATTGTTCTATTGGATTCAAAAGATTCCGATCAAATTGAATGGACACTAATTTGTTTAGCATTTTTATTCAAAACATTAAAACCATTTTTGAAAAAGGACATTACCATTGTATTTAAATCAATATTACCATTGTTGGACAATAACAAAGAGTACATTAATAATTTTGCGGCTGAATGTTTTTCATTTATTGTCCGGGACATAAAGGATAAAGAACGTTTTCTATTGCTGATATTGACTGAATTGAAAAATCATAGTCGACAGGCTGTAAATGGCAGTGGCCGCTTACTATTCGAAATCATACGTGGTCTTAACAGTTCATTGCATAATTGTGCTGAACAATTTTTAACACTTTATTTAAATGGCGTACATAAAACGGATTATTACGATCAAGAATTATTATTTTCGATTTTAACCAAAACCGTACAAAATTTATTGGAATTTACATTACCACAAAATATGCAAATTTTTTGGAATATTTGTTATGGTATCATTGATGGATGTCTAAAAGATTGTAATAAACATAAAAAGGCAATCGAATTGTTATTACAATTATTGGGACAAGCATTAGAATATCGTGATGGGAAATTTTTAATTGATTCAGCGCCCATGATAACTTGTATAATACATATATTGGATTGTAATTATGAGTCGAATGATGACGATGACGATGACGATGCTGTTCATTTAATTGCATCACAATTTACATCCGTTATTTTATTGTCACCAAATTTATTGATAACCCAATTGGATGCCAGTCAATTGTGTAAGAAAATTTTAAATGTAGCCACAGAACGTATATTTGAATCATTTGTATGGAACACCGTTAAATATTCACAATTTGATATATTGGTGTTCCCGGAATTTTTACGTTATTTTGAAAATAATATTACACCACGAACAACCGAATTGTTGGTAAAGATAATTTTTGAAAAATCAGCATTATCCGAACCGGCCGGTGTCGGTGTTGGTGTACAACAATGGAAATGCTGTGATTTAACATTTAAAAAAGCAGCTACATTGAAACATATTGAAAATAGTATTTTAAATTATAATTGTAGTACAACAACAGCAACAACAACAACAACAACAGAAAATATAAATGCATCTGAAGAATTTCTATTGAATCTTATCATTTGTACACATACCAGAAAGTATAATGTCAATAAAATCACCGATAAATTATTAGAAATTACTAATAAATATTGTGATGAATTAAAATTAACGACGGATAGCCAATCAAACCATCGAATAATATTTACATTATCAATTATAATTGAATCATTAGTTCATTTTGGTATTTTATCAAAATTACCATTAAATAATATAATTATAACATTATTACAATCACATTCAAAACATATACCAGCATTGAAATTAATTGATTTAATAATTATTTCAATGGATAAATCAGATTTGAATTATGATTTATTTTTACAAATCCATGCACAAATATCAGATAATTTATCATCCGAATATCATGAAATGCGTCAATTAACAACACATATTTTAAAAGAATTTTCATTTTTATCTGAATTAACGTTGATTTCACCGATTTATGATATATGCTACAATGTTGAATGTATTATACCAGACATTCATAATTATCGTGAACAAATACAATTGTTAGAACGGATGTCAACGGAAATGCAACTTTATCGTACCATTGAAAATACCCCATTCAAATTGGATCCTTTAAAATTTTTACTTGGTACATTATATCAAAATTTAAAATTATTATGGAAACCAACATCGGATTTAATCGTTGGCTATGCATTCGCATTGGAAACCACCGAATTTTGGTCAATTTTTAAAGAGAAACTTACCGGTACCGTAAATCGTTTACATGAAAATCAAATTGTAAATCATTTGATGGCGAACGACGACGAAAATTCAACGTTTTTAATGAATCAATTTCGAAATACATTAGAATGTACGGATCGTTTGGATTTCATTAATTATCGTATTTTATTATGGAAAATTTTACCACAATGTGGTCACGTCAAAGAGATAAAAAATCGTGAAATAATTACAATATTTTTAGAATTCATTGAAAATGAATATGGTCGAACGCAAGACAGTGATATATGTACATGGAATGTTACAATGTCAGCGGCCGATACAAATGATGATCAGAATTTAATGTCTGATAGTATCATTGCATTACATAATTCGGATACGCATAATTCGTCGCATCAACGACAATCAACGGCACCGCCAATTGCAACACAACGAACATTAATTGCAAAATTGACGCTATTCATAAACATTGAAAATCCAACACAATTATATCGTGAACGTGATTTATATACATTTTATTTGGAATTATTAAAACATAAAAATCCATCAATTGAAAAATTAGCATTAGATTGTATATTAAATTATAAACATGGATATTTAATGCCGTACAAAGAACATTTATATGGTCTTATAAATGATGAACAATTCCGGAAAACAATTCCACACTTTAAAATTGATAAAGAGAATAGTATTGTGGCCGTTGAACATCGTGAACAATTAATGCCAATTCTAATGCGAATACTCTATTGTAAAATGTTTACAAAAGATACGAATAGTAATCAAAAAATGGCAACACAAAATCGTAAATCAATTATTATGCGATATTTGGCTGGTTGTTATGAACATGAAATAATGGTACTATTGAAAATGGCTTTTCAACAATATGATAAATATCTATTATTGATGAATGATGATGATTCTCGTGATGATGCTCATGCTGATAATTTAAATAATCCATTGTTAATGGTAAATAAAATTATCGGTGATATTAATTTAGAAAATGTTATATCAGCTAAAAAATTACAAGGTTCATTAAATCTTTTTGATATTATTCAAGAACATTTTGGTGGTCTAATGGGTGGCGAATTCTTAAAATACATATTAAATGTATTGTTTGTTATTGGTGCGATTACAGAAGCCGTTCTCCGGAATGGTGGTCCGCAACGTATAAATTCAAATTATTTAAATATATTTAAAACGTTGAAAAGTGCATGTACAACAAGTTTAATGAATTTCTTTACACATTTCGATAATTATCCATGGACTAAATTGGAAATCGATACGGTCTTTGAATTATTCATAAATGGAAATATAATGAATTTATCAAATGATAGTATTCATAGTCCATCGGTATTATTAAAATTATTATTAATATTTGGTAAAAATCCAAGATATTTTATATTGTTAACAAAAAGACGTATGATTTCGGAAACTGATGATTGCACCCCATTAAAATACATGATTGATTTATTATTAAATGTTAAAACAAAACCAAAAGTATGTTTGGCAATTACCGAAGTTATACAACATCTTTTAACGTACAGCAGTGATCTACCAGAAGATGATCCAGAGAATTGCGGTAAAATGATTGAAATAAATAATGGTTCATTGGAATACGAAAATCAAGTGAAAAATCTTGTATCATCAAAATCAAATCAATTAAATTATGGTAGTAAAATTCTATTACCATATTTATCGATAATTTTAGAAAAAATACGTCAAAATATTGAAAAAAAATGTGGTTTAACAAAACGTGATTTATTTGTTTTGTCACGTAGTACAGAATTAATAACGGACACCGGAACATCTAGTTTACTATTGAAATTACTGTTACCGATATTAATAAAAAAATCATATCAACCGCATACCGGCGAAGAGGTTCTACAACAAATGGTCGAAACCATAATGAATTTATTTACAAAAATTGATAATCCAGAAGTGCATATACGTGATATTGCACCAATGTTTGAACAAATAACAGCCGTTGGACCACGTAAATTATTATGTAATCTATTAGAGAGTATTAGTAATCGAAATCCAGGAGATGCAGATTTACGTGAATTGGCCGTCATCACAAAAGAATTAAATGCATGGGATCGTCGATGGGTTGAACAACCCGATTATGAACGTCGTTTAAATGTATACAAAAAAATTCATCAATTACAATGTGAAAATCGTCTGACATTAAATTTAGGTTTAATTGTTATTTATCATTCATTTTATTTTATAAAATATGATAAAGATATGGCAATGCGTGATACGGCAAGTTATCATTTAAAATTAATTGTACCAGCATTGGCTCGTATCTATCGCAGTAATACCAAAGAATTGGATTATCTCATTGATACGGTAATTTTAAATATTATTCGTCGTACGTTACGTGATAAACAGGACGCAATTAAAAATGAAAGTATTTTATTGTTGGGTGAAATGGCACGTGAATGTCCGGATGTCCATCCAATACTATTAGATTTACAAGTATTAACGTGTAAAGAAGATTTAGAAATCGATTTTTTCAATAATATAACACATTTACAATTGCATCGTCACGGTAAAGCAATGTTACGTTTATCTACCATATTGAAAACTATTGAACGTTCACCGAGTACCCGAACATTAACACGTTTTATATTGCCATTGGTTTCGATGTATGTATGTAATGAAAAATATTCCGAAAAACATGGTATTATAACGACAGCGATTGAGGCGATTGGTGTTATTTGTCGTTTATTGCCATGGTATCAATACGAATCAATATTAAAATTTTATTTGGATAAAATGAAACGTAATGTTGAATATCAAAAACAATTGATACGCATTGTTATGCAAATATTGGATTCATTTCATTTTGATTTAACAACTAAAGCGGCCGGAATCCTAACACCATCCGATATACCGACAATTGTAACAACGGATGATGATGTTGATGAGAAAACGGTAGATGTTAACGATGAGTCTAAAATCAATGAAAATGCGGAAAATGTTAATGAAGAAGAAGAAGAAGATATTGTTGGTAAAGATATTACAGATGTTGATGAATTACTATTTGAAGAACTTGATAAAACTGTAAATGATGATGATGATGATGATGTGGATGATGAAGAAGTGGATGATACAACAAATAAATGTATTCCAATGAAAAAGAAAAAAATATGTGCATATGATAAACAAATACAATTATCGGCAAATGCTGTTAAAAGAATTATTAATACTATAGCATTTGGTTTATTGCCAGCATTAAATCGATCGATTACGGTAATAAGTACATATGAAACATATCATAAGATTAATAAAAAGAAACGACGTTCGGAACGGGAAGAAGAAGAAATTCTAAGAGTTCCAATATCATTGGCTATGGTTAAACTTTTACAAAAACTTCCAACAAAAATGTTAGGTAAAAGTTTATTTAATGAAATATATTAAATCAGTTATATAACGATTTTTATTTTTACAATATCATTTCAGATGACAGTTTACCGGGAATATTCATAAAGGTGTGTATGTTTTTGAAATCACCATTAAAATCGGTACGGATGGTAACCAGAGATATATTAAAGAATATTATGCAAACTGTTGGCGTTGATTATTTACACGTACTGATCGGTCAAATGCGATCGCTATTAACACGTGGATTTCAAGTGCATGTCCTGACGGTAACCATTCATGGTATTTTAGATGTATTTAAGCATAAATTTAAACGTGGTCAAATTGATGTGAATGTACAAAATGTATTGGAGGTGTGCGTAGAAGATATTTTCGGTAGTGTTGCTGATGAAAAGGAAATATTAAAAATTGGTGCTCATACACCGGAGGCAAAACCAAGTAATAAAAGTTATTTAACAATACAAATTTTAGCAAATAATATTTCGGAAAGTTGTCTATTGGATTTGATGATACCATTCAAACAACATTTATTAAAATCACAATCGAAAAAAATCGTTGCTAAAGTACAAGAATGTTTTCAAAAAATTATAATCGGTCTTGTGGCCAATAAATATATCACCACTGAAACATTACTTGAATTTATCTATGGTACTGTATCGGAAATTATACCAGAATTGGTGGCCGATGATGCGACGCAACAACGATCAACACATAAAACTGAATTGAAAATTCAAAATAAACGGATAGCCAACGATTGTTTTTTAATACCTGAAGAACCACGTAATCGTAAAACGGGTGAAATTAAACGTGTAGCAAAAACAAATGTTAAAGCAAATGCACACGTGCTCATTGAATTCGGTTTGGAAACATTACAAATTATATTGGGTCGTGGTAAACTATTAAAACTCAATGGATCATACGAACAGTATTTAAATCCATTTATCCCATTACTGGTGAACGCAATAAAAAGTAATCATATTCGTACAACAATTTATGCATTAAAATGTTTTACATCAATGTGGAATCGTGAAATGGTTATCGGTAAATTGAAGCAATCGATCAATTTAATTGTACCCGATATTTTATTAATATTACATAAATATGCAACGGCTGGTATGTCAACGACAAATGATAATTTTTCATTGGTTAAAAATGCATTTAAAGCAATGGTTTCGTTAATTCGATTTGTTGATTACTTTAGCGTGTCAATGGAACAATTAAAAACTCTGCTATTGTATGTTGAACAAAATTTACATGATTCAAATAAACAAACAATTGCATTTTCCCTGTTGAAGGTGATAATCGAACGAAAACTTATGTGTTCGGAAATACCAAGGGTATTGAAAAAAGTCAGTGAATTGGCAATATTATCGGATATGCCGGCAACACGACAAGAATCAAAAAGTATCATTGTCAATTATCTTATGGAATATCCATTGGGTAAAAAAATTAATACATTATTGAAATTTTTCGTTAACAATTTAAATTATGAAGTGATTAGTGGTCGTGAATCGGTCATTCAAATCATTCAATTGATTGTGAAACGATTCCCGTTGGACATTTTAGAAAAACAATCAGGATTTTTGTATATTTCGTTGGGTGCCCGTTTAATTAATGACGATTCAATACAATGTAGAAAATTAATAGCCGAAACAATTGAAGTGCTAATATTTCGTATGGATACCGTTAATCGTAATCAATTATTTGATTTAACCATAACCTTGTTAAGTGATACGAAATTGAGTCATCGTGAAATGGCTGCATTATTATGTACACGATTTATGAATGTAGAAAAGCAAAAATTTGCCATAAGATTACCGGTTGTATTTCCATTATTGATAGGCGTTCTGACAAACAGTAATACAAGGGATGAAGTTGGTAAATTTGTTAAATTACAACATAATAAAGATGAAATTAATGATGATAATGAAGACAATGATGAAGATGATATATCGAAAAATAAAAGTGATGATCAAAAGATTGAAGATAAACAACGTGCAAATGATCATCAAATTATACAAATTTTAAATACAATATTGAAAATATTTGAAATGTATTTTGATAAAATGGATAATTTATCGCCGTTAATTAATGAATTGGCATATGTTTGTCAAAAATTATTGGCCAATGAACATACATGGATACGTTTAAATGCTGCCAATATTTTAGTTATTATTTTGAGTAATCTAAATGTTAATAAATTACAAACATTACTATTGAAACAGTTGACCAAAACAACCACAAATAATAAAGAACTGGATGATGATGATGATGATGACCAAGATGATGATGATGATGATGATGAAGATTCAACAAATGAAAATGAAAAATTTTTATATTCAAATCCAAAGGCGGAATTGAAATCGTTAACATTGGATTTATGTGCCCAATTAATACCAAATGAAATTGATCATGATATGGCTGAATGTGTATTTAAAAATCTATTATTTATTGCTAATATTATACAAATTATACCGTTAAAGGAGGATAATGATTTAAATAATGAAAAATCCATTAATTTAATATGGATGATTCGACGGGTTCGTCGTGTAATACACACTGAAATTGCATTGGCTCCAAAATCAATATTATTGGTAAGTGGATAATTTTATTTAATATTTTATGTTTGTCTGAATTGTTAAATGTGGTAATAAAATACCTGAATTCGATGAAGGTTTTAGAAAAATATATAGAGACCTCCACCTCAATACACTGTTAATAAATAAAAAATCATTTTCTTCTATTCCATCCCGGATATTGAATATATAAAATCTATATCATTTCAATGAACTTATTAATTTTTTTCTATTTTACATTCAACAATAAACGAACCGGTCAATGCCAACAAAAAACAATTCATTCATTCATTAATTCTATTATATAAAACAGATTGATCATGATCATGAAAAAAAAACAAAAATAAAATAATTTATAGATTTACAATTGGAAAAAAAACTTGTTTAGCACAAAATATTTTGCTTGTTTTTTAATTTATTCACACTAAATATAAATAAATTAATTAACTTTTTCTTTTTTTTTTTCTATTTTTTGTTTTGTATTCTACTTTTTTTAGCGAACATCCGTATTTCGTTGGTTCGAAAGTCTTTTGGAATTGATTGATCCAGTGGATAGCCCGGTTATGAAACAAATTTTACCAATGATATTGGCACCATTGATTCGGGAAATGTCCGAAGATGATAAAAATATTCATCAAAAATTAAGAAATTTAGCTGTGAAAATCGGTGATGGTATAAAGGGGAAAATCGGTGAAGATGAATATAATTCAATGCGATCTCGATTACAAACGAAATTAATGATAAAACGAGCTGAACGTAAAAAGGAAATTGCACAAATGAAAATCAATGATCCGGTACGTGCTGAAATGCGTAAAAAAGGTGAAAAAGAACGTAAAAAAGTGGCTAAAAAACGTCGTCGTACAACCGATCACAGTTTACCGTTGGCAAAGAAAAAGAAAAAACGTGCCCATTCAGAAATTGATGATTGGTTTTAAATGAATAAATGATATTATTAATTTTTTTTTATGATTTATTGATTTTATTATTGGAATAAAAATGATTTTTTTTTTTTTATTAATAATAAACTGATGATTTTGTAATTTTATGCCTTTGTTTTAGATGGATTAAATTCTTACTTCTGCGCGACTACAACCTACAATTGGTTTTGGCGTCCATTCCATTACAGCCTTCTCCAACCGGACCCATATACCGCCAACGTCCGCCAGCCGGAAACGCTGAGGGCCCGAAGGTCCACTTCTACTTCGTCTTTCCACCTACCCCGCGGTCTTCCTACACTCCCAGATCCGCCCGGCTTATTGTCCATCCATTACGATGACGGTATACGATCGCCATCCATTCGTACCACGTGACCAAACCACCTCAGGCGACCAATCTTAATGAACCGAACGATGTCGGATTCGGTATATAATCGGTATATAGCTCGAAATCGAGCTACCGCCTACACCACCATCCCCTTTCCTTTGTCTGTCCAAAGATGAGACGTGTAGTATTTTCTTTTCGAACCCTCCAAGTCGCCGTTCGGTGGCCTGTACGTCATGCACCACGTTTCAGAACCACAATTGGTCGCAATTGGTCGAATCAGTGTTTGATATAGCTTTACTATATAGCAATGTTTTACTCAATGTCTTCGAGAAGAACATCTTTCGCAAAAGGCCGTAAAAGGCCTTGTTTCCCGAATCAATTTGCGGGATTGAACTTCCTCCGCTATATCAACAGTTTTCGCGCTGTTTATGCTGCTTCCAAGGTAGCAAAAACCTGTCCACCGTTTCTGATATTTGTTCTGACCAATTGATACGCTTTGATGTTGTGCCATAAATCTACTGTACTGTTCGTTCGTTGGTGCGATACAATTGCATATACTTGGTTTTCTCCTCGTTTACCCGTTAATCCCATTTCCGAAGCTTCACGTTCCAACAGTAAGAACGCTTCTTTAACGGCACCCACCGTACTTCTACCCACCACGTCAATGTCATCGGCATAGCCGAGTAATTGACCAGATGACGTAAAAATAGTGCTGCTGGCTGGTGTTAATTCTGGGTCGTCCTCTTAAATACATTTTTCCAATATAACATTGAAAAACAACAATGTAGCCAAAGGGTCCCCTTGCCGTACTCCGCGTCAATATGGTTTCAAATGCCGATCCGATTTGATCCCCCTTATTTGTACCTGAGATGTAACTTGCGTGTCAGTGTTAGTTTTGACATGGCTATCAATTTTTGTGGGAATCCAAATTCCACTATCGTGCGTCATAATTTTTCCCTAATAATAACACTGTCGTATGCGGTCTTAAAATCAACAAATTACTACTGGTGTGTTACTACGTTGAACTCCCTACACTTTTCCATTTGCCTGTCCATTATATGACGAACAGTTGATCAGTTGTTGAGCAGTTATCATTACGGAATCCACATTGGTTCATTCACCAATGACTTCCTCCGTATATGGTAAAAGGCGCTTATTCAACACATAAGCGAGTACACCTTATATGTTGCATTCCGCAAAGATATTCCCCGATAGTTGGAACACTCCACCCTGTATCCCTTCTTGTGTATTGGCACAATTACAGCAAGCTTCCACTGATCCTGTGGTATAACCTCGCATAGTTCCAAACATGTACAATTAGCTCGTGTATACTATTCCACAATACATACATCCCCACCACATTTTAAGAGTTCACCAGGTCAGACGCCGTCAGATCCAGCCGCCTTTCCATTCTTGAGCTTCAGAATGGCTTCTCTATGGTTTCCTCATATCTGTTCCGGTTCCGTAATTAGTGGTTGTGCTGTTTGGATTAAATTCTAGTTAGGTTTATTTTTCCTTCCCCCCCCCCCTCCCCAATTAGATATTGATTTGTAAATCCATATATGTTAATTGAATTGATGCGAAATCATCTTCTGACTGAAACATTTTGGTTCTTATTATGATTATACGTAAGGTGTTGTTCACATACGAAAAATTTAACGTAGTATCGCTTCTACATAACAGCGTAATGGGTTTTCTGTTACTGCAGATAGAAGATCATTAATAAAAAAAGATTAAAAGGGGGGGTGGAAGGTGGACTTGTCGAAAACTTTCGGCGTCCAATTCCAAATAATCCAATTAATAATAAATAATTGACTTAGAAATACTAAATTAAAAAGAATTTCCCTTTTAAGAATAATAAAATTTTCATTTTTTTTTTTTTGTTTTCTTAAAAATACTAAATTTTTTTTTATTTGAATTATTAAAAAAAAATTATTAATTTTTTGTTTTTTATTATTTTATTTTATTTATAAATGTATGTAAATATGTAAAATATGAATTTAATTCATTTATTATATTCTCTTTATTTAAATATTTTTATTTTTGTTTTTCATTAACCCAATAATAATAATAAAATTAAAAAAAAAAAAAAAGAAAAAAATCTTTATTTATAATATACGGAATTCAACCAACCAAAACTTTCAACCAACCAAAAAAATACCAACAAATAAACAATTTTTAATGTCAAATTTTTGTTTAAAAATTAAATTATTAATTAATTTGTTTTGCTCTTTTTTTTTTACTTTTTTGTTGCAGTGTTTTTTTTTTTTAGTTTTATATTTTATTAATAATAATAATAATAATATTATTAAAAATGAAAATAGGCAAAATTATATTTTTTTCTCTTAAAAATTATTATATAATAAATTTTTATTTATTAATTTTTATCATTTCTTTGTTTATATCTTAAAAAATATTAATAATTAATAATATATGCGATAAATAAAAAATAAACTAAAAAAAAAAAAACATTATCAAAAGTCTTAAATTGCTTATTATTTTTATTTTTTTTTGTTTTGTTATTAATATTTTTTTTTTTATTTATTTATTAATATATTTTTTATATCTTTAATATTTTTTTTTTAAAAATAAAACAAATTAAAAGAAAAGAATTTAGAATTTTAGTTTTTAGAATAATTTTAAAATGAAAAAAAAAAAAATAAAATAAAATAAAAATATATTTTTTTTTTCTAATTGAAACCTGATTTTTATTTATTTTTTATGTTTTTTTTTTTATAGAATTTAAAAAAAAAATATTTAAATTTTGATATAAAATAAAAATATTCTTTTGTTTCTAATTTTTCCAATTTGTTTTTTTTTCTTTCTTTTATAAAAATAAAATTAATAATAAATTTTTTTTTTTTTTTTGTTAATATCCAAATTGTATTGGTTTTTTTAATTTTTTTTATATTATTTAAATATTAAATATTTTTTGTTTTTGTATTCTCAATTTAATTGTTTATTATATTAACAAAAAAAAAAAAAATAGGTAATTATTTTATCTAAATTTTTTAGTTTTATTATTATTAAAAATTGCATAAAAATTGGTTTAATTTTTATTAAATATATATTATATTTTTATCAGATTCGCTATAGAAAATTGTTTTTCGTTTTTTATTATGATTTTTAAATGTTTATTTATTCATTTTTTTAAATTAATTTTTAGTAGGCTAAATAAATATTATTATTATTTATAAATTTAAGCTAAAATATTTTTTATAGTAGTTTATTAGTATTTTTAAATTAATAATTATTGAATATATTCCATAAAAAAAAAAAAAATTGAAGAAGAAATAACAATATTATAGATATAGATTAATTATTGATTGATTTTTTTTAAAGATTATTTTTCTTTTAACTATTGCCATCATTGTTTGACTAAAACCGAGTAACAACCGAACAGAAAAAAAATCAGAACTTTAAAAAAATCACTTGTTTGGCTGTTCAGAACTTTATAAAAAACAGAACCAAAAGAGAGTAGATGATTGTTTGATAAAATGTGTGTTCGGTTATTTCAGTTCAGACTCATTTTTCTACTCCGTTAAAATCGACGGTGCGAATCAAAGAACCCAATTTTTGTTTTGTTTGTTATTCTTTTTTTTCCTTTTTATGTATATATTTTTAGAATAATTTTTTCATCGTTCATATATTTTATACGTGTATGTGTTATTTTGAATTTCATGATATAAAATAAAAACCGAACAAAAAAATATACAATTGTTTCACTTCAATTTTTCACCGAACATTTTTCAACACCAAAAAAAAAAAACAAAAAAAAATGAAGGAACCGACTTTTTTTTTAAAGTTCTGTTCTTTTGTTCAGGTCTCAAACAATGACGGCATATGTTATATTGAACTATTTAATATTATATTATGAATTTGTTTGTGAATTAATTTTATAAATAATTTAATTTAAAAGAATTTTTATGTTTTTAAATAATAATAAAATATATTTCGATAATTTTTATTTATTTGGGTAGATTCTTGTGTATTTATTTTTTTTTTTTTTTGTATTTCTATTTTTTGTTATTAATTAATGAAAAATATTCACAGATTTGTATTTCTACTATTTGTCTATAATATTTTATTTTGTCATTTTTTTTTTAACTATTATTAATTATATATTTGTTTATTAATTTTATATTAGATTTTGCAATCAAAAAAAAATAATATATTTTAATTAATATTGCGATTGGTTTTTGTTTAATAATATATTTAAAAAAAAAAAAAATGCATATTGACTTAAAAAACAAAACAAGAAAAAAAAAAAAAAAAAATCATCTACCAATTTTATAAAAAAAAATATTTGTATATTTTTCTCAAATTGGTAACTATCTAAAAAATATTTATTTTTTTTTTTTGCCATTATTAAATGTAAATTAAAACAACAAAATGATTATGGATTAAATATTTATATATTTTAAATATATATAGATATATAATTAATAAAATGCAAATTTATTTTAATATCATATAAGAAAAAAACAAAAAAAAATAAAATAAAAGCGATTAGTTTTTCTTGTAATTATTATAAAATGTTGACGACACGTTGACGATGAATCTATCTATCTATGTATATAAGTTTCTAATGCTTGAGTGTTTTTGTTTGTGTTTAATTTTATATTTTTTTAAAATTATTTAAATACAAAATAATTATAAATAATTAATTAATATAACTATTATTATTATTATTATTATTATTATTATTATATACTGTTAAATATGTTTTTTTTTATTTAAAAAAATTATTGCATAATATTTAATTGCTTTTCCATTCCATTTCTATCTTTCGATATATTCGCGGTAATAATTGGGTCCATTGCGTATATATATTTATAATAAACGTCGTTAAACCAAAAATATATATTTATATAATTTCTTATTTCTTATTTCTTATTTCTTATTCCAATTCAATTTGAATTTAATATATAATAATAAAATAAAGATAAAAAATATTAAAAATATTAAAAATAAAAAAAATTTAACATATCAAATTTTTTAACGTAATTTTAATAAATAAATAAATTTTTTTTTTATTTATTTGCTCAACGAGTTATAAAATATATAGTTAGTTTTTATAATGTTTGATAAAATTTCCGAAATAATTGTCACTGTTTATTATTTTTCGAAAAATTATGTGAAGCCCAATTCAATGATGTTTTCCATGAATTTAGTAAAGCTTCACTAAATTTCGAACGAAAATGTTCACAAGCTTCTTCTTCCGATAAATCTAATACCTAAAAAAAAAAAGAGATATAAATAAAAACAAAAAACACATTAATTTTAATAAATTAAAAAAAATGGACAATAAAACAAAAATTCATGCTTACCAAAGTTTCACGTAAATAATTTAAATCCTTTTCAGATGATAATTCTGGTAAACCAGTTGAAATCATCATTGAAAATAATGATAAAATTAAGGAACCATGCTCTCTTAATAATAAAAATGCCTTTAAACAAAACAAAACAAAAATAATTAGTCTTTAAACAATCATAAATTGAATAAACAATAACACTTACTTTTTCGCAAAGTGTTTTAAATGTACGAAATTCATCTGTTTCCCGGTCAGTTTTTCCTTTATTAATGACATACACAAAATCATGGGTCAATACAAATGGTACACGTTCACGACGAAAACCAAATTTTTCCTTGAAATGCCCTAGAATATGACCAAAATCAACGTGAAACAATTGACCGGAACGTTTTACCATAATGTTATCTGAATGACGATCGGCTACACCTAATACGTATGTGGCCACACAATAACCGGCACAACTCAACGTAAACTCATGGATAGCCTTATCCAATTCATCCGTTGGATTATGTTCCTTTAACCAGGCAAACAATGAACCCTTTTTGAACGGTGACGTTGCCGAAAACATACCACGTTCTTTTTGTATATTTGCAATTGTTTCGGCATTTAATACGACCTCAATTAAACCGGAACGACGTTCGGTACTAGCACAATTATATGGATTCATACGAAAATCATAACCATGATCTTTCCATATACGATCCATAACACGTAACATTTGTAATGTTAACATATCTTGTCGTAAATCATCTCCATCCTTATAAATCAAACATATTTCATCACCGTGGCTATCATGATTATCGAATACAATCCATAATGGACGCATTTTTGAATCCATTACCTTACATTTATCCAATTGGATTTCTTTACATCGAAAACTGGGATTCAATGGACACACAAAATGACTAATTATTAATTTAACACTTGGTTTTTCCAAATATTCATACAATTGAGCACGTGCTTTATCTTTACTGCCGCGTTTTGCCAATGCGGATGCTTTTTTCAATTCATCCACACAAGCCTTCTGCCGTAACAAAATCGGAACATGCTGTTGGCTACCCTTTAGATATGCTTCGATAATAATACCATATCGTATTTGCACAGCTGGTACATGCATTTCCGAACGTAAATGCCAAAATAGATGATGTCCAATACGTTGATTGTGTAGTCCACGTAATAATAGAAATTCAACAAGGGCACTGTACGAATACGGTTCATGTTTTATTGCCTGTACCAATTGTAATAAATATAATAGTAATTCTTCATCCCTGGTTGGGTAAACAAAAAAAAAAACGCAATTTGTTAATATCAATCGTATTTGGGGAAAAAAATTACAAAATTATATTATACTTTACTTTAATTTTCTTAAACTTTTTACGGCAAAAGTTCGTACAATTGGATCAGCATATGCATAATCTAATAATTCAAGTGCACTTTCAACGGATAACGGTGGCCATCGCTGTAATAAACTAATCATTTCGCATACTTCATCACGATCATTCCATTCGACACAATGCAATAAACATGGTACACGTTCCGGTAAATTAATCAAACAATCCGTTCTGAAAACAAAACAAACAAAAATTTCATAATATGATAATGATAATCTTTAGTAATAAACGATGTAGTTTCTATGCATACCGTTTCGACCAAATTGCATTTCTTTCTTGATCGTGCATTTCATTAATACGATTATTATTAGCATATGGTGCCATAATTTCTTCTATACTTCTTGTATCTTGTGCACTGTCACGATTTAAATTTTTACTAACTGCCAACATATTTGCATGTGATAATATTTTTTCCTCGGATGGATATAATATAGCAACAGCGTCAGAATTTGTATATCTGAAGAAAGAAAAAAAAACAGGAAGAATAAGGATTATTGTTTTTTGGTTTAATTTTAATGTTATTATATCTACCTGCTAAGTTGTACAATAATCGCTGCACCATCATCCTCTTTCCGTGGATTAGACTCGATTGTACCCAATGGATTAAACAGTGAATCACTTTCTTCCATTCCCGACCACGTGTATAACGTTAGACCGTCAATTTTTAAACTATTTTTAAAATCAAAAACCGTTGTGTTTACCCATCCCAATGGATTAATAAAATAATCTTTATTATTGATTTTAACGCGACGACGATTTTGACCTTTTGCACTTTTTAATATTTCAAATAGAACAATACATAAACGGGCGGTTCTCGGTAAATTCGGTAAATGGATATCAAATACTAATGTATGCCTAAATGGAACCTTTTCTTGCAGTAACGTTTGTACAATATTCGTTGATTGTGGTTTACACAAAGATTTACCACCATGAAATAATCCCGCTTGTAATGCAATCTAAACCGGAAAATGGGAATTTTTGGGAAAATTGTAGTTCATTAAATAAATAAATAAATGGATTAAATTACATTCGAGACAAACGAAACGAGGTTACCTCAATGTTTTTATTTGTATATGAATTTAGCGAACGGATTTCTTTTATCGTCACCTGATATGGTACATCTAAATCCCATGATGTCATCACCTTTTTTCTCTTAATTGTCTTTTCACCGGATACCGATTTTTTTGTTTCAATTACGGGATAAACCATTGGTTCATATTCGATATCATTTGCTAAATTAATATTTGATTTAGATTGTATTACCAATTGTGGTACTCCATCACGTGATAATGTATCCTTAATTTACCAAAAAAAAAAAAATATTGTTAATTTATTAATCATTCAAATAATTATATAATAAATAAATAAGTGGTTGTTTTTTTTTTGTATACCTGTATATATAAAAATTGAATAATTGGATGTTCACCATAAATGTATTCATCTTGTCCGCATACCTTTAAAATGAATTCCGATATACGTTCAAAACGTTTATTCATTGTCAATTCTTTTTTTGCCAATATTTTTTCCAATAAATGTTGTGGTGTTATGGTAAACGAAACTTTATGCGTAAATGAATTATCATCATTTTCAAATTTCGAAACAAGCATAAATTTATCTTCGGCCAGACGGCCTCGTATCGTTTTCGGTATATCTTTACTGCGTGCCAATCTCGGTGGAAATTGATACATTAATTTTTCAAAAAATGTATTATTAAAACGATCTTTTGATATATCTTCGGCCATTGCACCCATTTTAAAACGAAAATCATTAACTTCCAGTGAACCGGTATCCCGTAATTCTTGAATTGGTTTACCAATTAATTCTTCGATATTCTTATTCAGTACATTATTCGATATGGTACTGCGTTCCGTCACCTTAATTAAATTAAAATATGGTTGAACGTCACGTAAACGTTTTGTTTCATCTAATATTTCATCCGTTTGTACGGTATATCCTTTATTACAAATTGCACTTAATGCATATTCAGATTTATCACGTAATGATCCATATAATGGATATTGTTCGGCTTCTTCCCAAATTTCCTAAAATGATATTTGTTTGATTAAAATAAATTAACAGACAAATAAATAGGGGGGTTTTTGTTTTTTTTTTTAATATTAAATTCACGCAATATGTGAAATCATATATATATATATATAAATTAAAATACGCACAACATATTTTCTTTTTGTAATATATATTCATAAATTCATACATGGATGGAATGTATATGCATATACTAAATTATTAATATTCCATTCGCGTATATAATGGATAATAAAGATATATCAGGGAAAAACAACGACCAACATTTTGTTTTATAATAATAACCAAGAACAATTACTATTAATCACATATAATAATGAATTAATTGTGTTGTTATGTTAACATTTTATAACAACATATAGCTTTATAGCTTTTTTTTACTGACCTACTCCATGAAAAGTTAAAAATGTTAATGAAATGTGTCTATGAAATGAGGCCAAATGCTAATACTTTACAAATTTTGGCATTTTATTTTGGTTATATAAAGTTATATGCATAAAAAAAAAATCTGAAGGAAAACAAAAATAACAGGTAGATATAGATAGATATATATATATAAATATATATATAGTGCATTATTTTTATAACAAAAAAAAAATTTGGTACAACAAACAAACACGTCTATTTTGTTCGAAAAGGTAAAGAAGTAACAAAAAAAACAACAGAAAAAAAATTGGTCGTAAACACAACACGCACTAACACACACACACGCATTCATCATACACAGCAGCTCATACACCCATTTGCACGTAAACATGATGGATATAATAAATTATAAACCAAAAAAAAAAAAAAAAAAAAACATTAAAAACAAATGAATCATATAATATAATAATAATCATTTTTTTTTAGAATGGATTCGGATCGGATTATATTATTTTTTTTAAATATGTATGGATGCGGTGGTGATCGTATATATGCAAATTAATCGAATTGTAGTATATATTATTGTACGATATTGCACACGTACAAATTTAAAACTTTAAGGAAATATTATAGGAATAATCTAATGATGAATATAACGTAATTTAGCGGACATAAAACTGACATAGATAGATAATAACATAATGGATATGATTATGATGATGATGAAAAAACTCACCTCTTTGATTTCCTGCAAAGATGCATTTTGTCCTAAATGTATTAAAAATACAATTCCATTTGGCATCAAACATGTTAATTCCACTAAATCTTCTGATTCACTGTCAAATTTCTGCCAAAAATCATATGGACAAATTGCTTCTGGATTCGGTGGCATATTTGCACGTTATCTTAAAGTTTTTTAGATTTTTTTGTGTGTGTGCAACTAAATTTAATTAATAAAAATAAAACGCTCAGAAACGCAGCAGCGAGATATGCTTTCACTTTATATTTTATAAATATTTTTAAAACCCAAACTGTTTTAATATAATATATATATATATATAATATATATATATATATATCACATTAACAATATTTTAAAGAAGTCAATTAATTTTACATTATTTTTTCATTTGATTTTAAATTAGATTAGAATTTTTTATTGTTTTTATTATTATTTCACTTCACTTCAGTCTTCACTATTATTATTAATATTTCATGTGTACGCACAATGTAAATATTTATTCAAAAATTGTTTTTTAATATTATTATTTATATTATTACACCAATTACACGCATTCAATTTAGCAATCACTGCTGCTGTTGCATGATGATGATATTTGATGATGTGTTGTTGTGATGAATGCGACGATGATGATCGCGGGTGAAGACGTCAACGACGATTGTGGTGGTTGGTGCTTGGTGATCGTTCGTCGTGATGTGAATGGATGGATGAGGATGGTGTTTATTTAAAAATTTTGTTTTGTTTAGATATTGAATTTTTATTGCTATATATTTTTGTTTTTTTTTTTTTTTTTTTTATAGATTATTAGTAAAATTTTGTTTTTGTAGTTCTTGTATTATTTATATATGAGTTGATTATCACAGGATATAGTATAGCGAAGATAGCACACAAATAAACCAAATAAAAAAAAAACACCCAAAACTATTGAAATCCAAAGGAATAATATTAATTATAACAATTATAATTATAACATCATCATCATCATCGTACCAACGCAAGCAACTAAAAATATATATATAATATATTTTTTTAATATTTTTATTTATAATTATAATAATATAAATAATAAACTTCGTTCTTCGTTTCGTTTTTTCTTCAAAATTTATTGCGTATTTAAAAAAAAAAAAAAAACAAAAAAACAAAATCCCGTATAAGAAAATGAATGCGATAGATTTTTAAGAACCCGTTAAAATATTATGTTTATTAAAAAAAAAAACAATTTATTGCTTGTTATATATATTTTTTTTGTTTTTAATTAACTTTAAATTCGTATTTAATTAAATAAAAGTGGAATAAATAATATTTTATATTTTTTTTAATGTTATTTTTTAAATAATAATCGAAAATTTATTTATATTAGTAACTAATTTCTTTTTTTCTGCGTCGCCTCATCACGGTGTCAAACGAAAACCAATATTAATATATATTTATTATATTTATATTATTGTTATTGCAACACAGACACATTACCAAATAAAAAACATACAAAACACCACACACACTACGATAACAAAATGAATTCACAAATATTGAATGAATTTCGGATGTAAAAATTTTTTTTTTTTGAGGGGCAATTGATAATTGAGTGTGCATTATCGGCTAACTTCATTCTTCTAGTTTTTAATGATTGGATCATGAGCAAAGATGCGCGAACAATTTAAAACATATATAAAATCAATTATTTTACTTTTAAAATTCTCCCCATGCAAGTTCTCTGCAGACTGCACTGCTTTTTTTTGCAATATTCTGTTGTTGTTCTTGTTGTGTGGTTGTTTTATATCCATTCATATTTCATTCCATTCATTTGCATTTATTTACTAATTACTATGCGAAACTGCGATACTGATTGATTTTTTTTTCCTTTACATTTATTTGCGACGGTGAGGTGAGATGGTGAGATTCACATTATCATCATCATCATCATCATCATCACAATCGTCATCATCAGTTGATCACTCGGTCGGATAATATAAAAAAAAAAAAAAACAAGAACCGGAGAAAAAAAGAAAAAAAAAAAAGAACGAATTAATTTTTTTCCCAATTATTTTATTTATATTTTTGACATTGAACAAATCAGATGAAAAAAAAAAAAAGAATTTTTTAAGTTTTAAAATTTTAATTATTTGAATTTGATTTTTTGTATGTTTCCATAATTTATATTTTTTACTAATTTATTTATTATTAATGTTTTGTTAACTAAAAAAAAAGGTTTATAATATAGTTTTTTTTTTTTTTTTTAATATAGTGTTTCGTATATATATATGTGTGTAAAAGTTAAAGTTTTATTGATGTGAATAGACAAAAAAAAAAAAAAATAAAAGAAAAAAAAACCATTATACATACAAAATTTCAAATTAAAAAATATGGAACCAGTACATAAATTGGCAAATTTCAACAATATTAATGAACCAGTGGAAGTAACATGTTTAATGCCACAGGGCATTATTATAGTATTTAAAGTTTTACCGAAATTAACATTACACGAATTTAAAGAGGTATATTTGATTATTATATAGAAATGTTTTTAGCAATAAAACAGAAAATGCGATGCGTAGTTTTTCGTTTATGAAAACCGCTTCATATTTGGATGTCCTTGGAATCCCCACAAATCCCATCCACGACACCAAATACAAAAAAAAAAAAAAATATATGAATAGAGTTTTTTTTTTTTTTTGGTTTCTTTCTATGCAAATTATTACATATTCGTGTAAAGAAGTAAAACTTGTTTGGTGTAAGGTGGTGTGTGTGTGTGTGTGTGTGTTTGTGTTGTATATTGTAAATATATATATATATGAATAAATTGATTGGACGTGAAAATGGTATGAGTGGTTGTGGCGGCGAGTGGTGTCGGTGTATTACTATTTTGTTGTTTGTGCAAAAGCTATAAAACCTTCATATTTAATATTTTCTTAATTGATTTTTTGTTTTGTATTTTAATCTTTGTTTAATTTTTAATCTTATATTTTGTATATATTGCAGTTGTTTGATTCTGCATATTATTGATATTATTTTATTATTTTTATTCACACATATTCAATATTAGATTATAATTATATATTTATTTGTGTGCGTGCACCGTGTACGCGTGGAAAATTTATGGAAGCAAATTCTTTTCTTTTTTTTTTTTGGTGGTTCCATTTTTTTTTAAATATATATATTGCGTACAATCTTTAATCCGCGTCTCGCTCGTGTTAGAAAATCCCCCCCCCCCCCGTTCGTTCATTAACTTTATAGGTTTTTTAGAAATTAAAATACAAAAACCGGTTGTTATTATTTTAGTTACGTCATTTTATAGAAGAATGTGCCGCCGGTAAAATATGTATTTTTTCTAATCTATGTAGTATGTATATAATTGAATTTATTATTAGTTTGTTTTTTTTTTTTTTTGTTCACCTATATGAAAATGTCATGAAAGAAAACTATAAACATTATATACACATATATATGCATGCATACCGATACAGAAATCGACACAGCTGATAAAGTACAAAAAATAAAATAAAGTTATCATTTCATTATCTTTAATGATATATGATTATTAAAACTTTGTTGATATTTTTTAATGTATTTAAATTAGTATTTAAAAAGCATATATTTTATTTACAATTTATGTGCAATTAAGAGATTAATATTTAAATTTATTTTGCCGGGTAGAAATGACATTTCATTCAATTCTTTTCACATAGAATATTGAAGTATTCAAAAGGTGTGCGCATCAGTTACACCTTTTGCATTGATCCGTATGGAACTGAACTGATCTTTTAATAAAATAGTTAGATACGTTTGTTAGAGCTGCACACTTCTTAAACCAATTGAATTGCAAATTAAAATAAACTATTTATAATCCCATTTTAATTGCATTCGAATATGGAAGTTAAAGGGACATTTTTGTTACTAAACTAACCTCCATAATAATTCATAATAATAATAATACCAAATGTTATAGATAATATCATCAATTAAAATATATATCTATATATTTTATAGGAAATATGGAAAAAAGCTGAAAAATTACCATTATTTGAATTGTTAAAGGATAAAAAACAGTATGCATTTTCGGGAATTAGTTCTAAAGGAAAACCATTGGCATTATCAGATGAAACTCAACGTATATGTGATATCAAATTATTTTTTTATTTATTTAAATTAGAGGATAAACAATTAGTGAATGCTGATGGTACAATAGATTATACAAAAGCTTTGGCTAAATTAATTGAAAATAAATCGCCAACAAAACAAATAACACAAACACCAACGCCAACAACAACAACATCATCATCGAAATCGTCCACATCATCATCATCATCATCGGATTGTAATGATGATGGTGGTTTAAGTAACGCCAAAGCGACGATCAACAATAACAACAAAAACATTAAAACAGATGATACCAGTGGAATCAGTGAACAACCAGAAGATGAAGAACCAGAAGTTTTTGTAGAACATTGTGTATCTATTGAAGATGATGTAGAAAATCAATCAATAGATACAATTATCGAAGATAAAAACAAATGTAATGCAAAATCTGATTCAAAGGATTCTGGGGTAAAGTATTTTTTAATAATTTGATGGCAATAAAACGTAAACCAAATTCTTTTTGTAATCACACTATTAGTAATTTTTTTATTAATTTTTATTTCTATAATTGGAACAGTTGGAAGAAATGAATTGGACAGAACCACCAGGAATTAAGTGAATCCAATTTGTGTTTTTTTTTTATTTTTTTTTCTTTAAATTATATTCTATATAATATATTATTTGTGGGGGTACAAGCTATAATTTTCGTTTTATCACATCATGCGATTTAATGCGAACTTCCAACTTAAAAACTATGATTCGCCGAATATATAAATGAGAAATAAAAAACGTGTTACACCTTTAATTAATTACATTTTTTTTTTTTTTTTTTTTTAAATACTAGAACCACTGAAAAGATTACGAAAAAATAATATCTTTTCACAACGATGCAAAAATTAAAGAAAAAAAAAACACTTAATTAAAAAAAAGAAAGAAAAAAAAACAATGTCTATTTAGAATGTAAAAACAAAAGGAGAATTTTGTCTTTTATTATTATGATGATGCGGGGGATGGGGTGCAGACACACATACACACACAAACATAATATAATTAATTAATAATATTTATATTTATATATATATATATATCACAGCCTCAAACATTTTATTCCAAATTGAATGTTTATTTTTAAGATAATATTTTTGTTTGTATTTTGTTGGTTGGTATATTTTAATAATTTCATTCAACAAAAACAAAATATAAAAAGAAAAACAAAACATTCTAGTCAAAATCATGGAAAATATTTAAAATATGGATCAAACAATTATAATTTTTTATTTTTTTTTTTTTATTTTATTTGATAAATTGTGATATGAGCTCAAATAGTTTTTTTTTTTTTTTTTTATTTTGTGTTTATTCAATAAACAACAGAATTGTTTAGAGAGCAAAAAAAAAAAAAAATGATGGATGGAAAATGCGAAGATGATAAAAGATAATAATAATAATAATAAAATGGCTGCTCCTGCTATTTATTCTATGGATATTTTGCAATAAAATCAATCAAAATAAAAAAATTTAAATGTTGAAATAATAATTTTTATTTATGTTATAGTATAAATGTTAATAAAATAATTTAAAAACAAAACAAAATAATGGGCACCACACAATTTTTAACACACAAATAAAAAATACAAATATAATTTTTTTTTTATATAATTTATAATAATAGTGTAAATCATCATCACAAAAAAAAAAAAACACTAAACAAAACATAATTAATTAATTACAACAAATAAAACTTGTAAGTGAATTTTAATTAATGCATCGCCTTTATTTTATAAGAAAAATATATATTATTAATAATGTTTTAAAAAAAAAAAACAAAAAAACAAATAATAATAAATATGTGAATATGGAGGGAAATGCGATTGAGAAAAAAATAAATAATAATAAATACTTTTAAAAACTTTTGTAGAAAACACTTTTCCCATCCCATAATTATTAGAGATTTATATAAGTGTATACATAAAAAAATAATAATATATTATATTACATAATATATAATAGAATATATGTATTTTTAATTTTTATTTTCTTTTTTCTTTTTTTAATAAGTATATGTTGTTTTTTATTTAATTGGACAAATTTATGATTTGCATATGAAAAACAAAAATAAATAAGATCTTTGTGAAAATGTGTTTTATGACGCGTATGTATTTGTTTTACATATGCATTTAATTAATTATTATATAATAAGATTAGAGATTGTACAATGAATTTTACAAAAAGTAAAAAACGTAAATATTTGTTAAAAACACAAATAAAAATATAATTTGTTAGTAAAAAAAAAAAAAAAAATAAAAATAAAAATACAGCTTTTATTTTATATTTATTTTTTGATGTCGGTTATTATATAAATGTTTAAAGAATGAAACAAAAAAACGTAAAATAAATGTATTTTTTATATCATCAAAAATTGTAGTTTTTAATTTAATTTTACTTTAATTTTTCCCCGTGTGTGAAATTAAATTGTTAAATTGAATGTTTTTTATTTAAATTTATACTTCCGTTGAATTTTCCATTTTAATCGCCACCACCTATTATCGAAAACATAAATTAAAATTTTTGGCGGCCATTATTGTTCCAGTAATTTTATGGAATATTATTTATTATGAAATTGTTATGACTGGAAAAATATAAGGAAAATGCATTCATTTATTTTTATTTTTTTTGTTTTAGTAGTTTATTTCAGTAGTCAGTCATGCGTGTTTCGTTTTGTTGATGTTGTATTTTGATCAGTTAAAAATATAAATAAAAAATTAACAAAAAATTAAAAACAATAATTAATATTTACATTGGATTTTACCGTGTTTTGTTGTTTAATTAACTTACTAAATTCAATTTTTAAAAACAATTTACAATGTCTGAACCTTCTAGTTCAAAGGATACCGTTTTAAAAACGGCAATGATTTATGTTTGTGGTGGTAAGTGTTAATCGTTTATATTTTGTAATTGTTATATTAAATACATATAACCTATGATAATAATTATTATTATTATCATTGTTTTGCGTTTAATACATATTCTATAAAATATTTAAAATTTTTCAGAATGTCATCATGAAAATGAAATGCGTCCAAGAGATCCAATTCGATGCCGTGAATGTGGTTATCGTATAATGTATAAAAAAAGAACAAAACGATGTAAGTACATAAAAAAATATTGATTTTCAAATATAATAACAATAAAAAACCCATTCAAAACCCATTGAAATTAATTATTTATTTATATAAAATTTGTTTTTTGCAGTGGTTGTTTTCGATGCTCGATAATCGCAAATAGTAAATGAACGTACATACATTATTATTATTAAGGGATAATCTTAAGCATATATATTATTAGGATAATAAACACAAATTTTAACAAAAATTTATTATTTTGTACATTAATTGTAATTGTTTTATTGTTGATTTAACAAAAAATAAGAAAAAAGAATAAAAAAAACCTTTGAGGTTAGGGGTTGTAATTGTGTTGAAAATTATTTCAGCCGGTTTTTTAATTAAACCATTAGCCGATACAGTTGTTTATATTTCATGGTCGAAAATTCATTTTCCCATATTTGTTGTTGCTTTTGTTGTGAATTTCTTTGCAGATGTGTTTATATGCGTTAACGAAATATGGAAAATTGCTAATGCCACCAAGTTTTTAAATTGCATAAATACCGAACATTTACAAATGCCGTGTAATATTTGTACATAAAATTAAAAGGCATATTTTAAACGAACTAAAACGTGTAGATAACATAAGCTGCGTATAAACAAAAACAATATTAAATTTTGGCTTTTATTTTTTTTTATTTTATTTACACCACGAAAATTCATTTAAATTGAATTTATTGTGTAGTTTTTTTTTCTACATTGTTATTGTTTAAATATTGTTAAGGATTAAGGAACCATAAGAAGGTTTTAACTAAAAAAAAAAAAGAAATATCCTTGAATTAAATACAAAAAAAAAAAACATGAGTTCTTCGGGAATGTTATATGGTGGTGATGAAATTGGTGCATTAGTTTTTGATCCTGGACATCATTCGGTACGCGTTGGATATGCCCAAGAAGATACACCAAAAACAGAAATTCCATCATATGTTGGATTTGGTCCAGTAGAAGTACCAGTAACGAATGCCGATGAATTTGAATTGAATAAAGCTAAAAGTAATAAAGGTTCTAGTCCAAGTAAATATTTTATTTTATTTTTGTGGCATGGCGCACATTATACATACAAATTATTTTTTTCCTACTAAAACAAACAAATTGATTTTTTTCAGCTACAAAACATTATGTGGACACATTATTCTTAAATGTAGCCCGAAGTAATATGGAAGTACAAACATTTATGAAAGATGGAATGATTGATAATTGGGATCTATTTGAAAAGGTTTTAGATTATTCATATGCAAAGGTTATATTGTCCGAACCCGAATATCATCCGGTATTATTTTCCGAGGCATCATGGAATACTCGTGCATGTCGTGAACGTTTAACAGAAATAATGTTTGAAAAATATTCAGTGCCTGCATTTTATGTGGTTAAAAATGCCGTTTTAGCTGCATTTGCTAATGGACGGGCAACGGCATTGGTTGTCGATAGTGGTGCAACACATACATCTGCTGTACCCGTTCATGTAAATTTGCTATACTCATTTTAGTTTAATACTATAAAATTCAATTGGCAATATAATGGTAATAATTTGTTTTAATCATTTATATACTTAGGAAGGATATGTTTTGACACAAGCAGTTGTTAAATCACCATTGGGCGGTGATTATCTATCAATGCAATGTCAAAAATATTTGGAAGGTCAAGGTATTGATATAAAATCGGCCTATACTATTGCAAGTAAAGAAGTTGTACGTGATCGTGAAGCGCCACGATATGTAATGAAAAATTTACCAGAAAAAACGACTCAATCATGGCAACAATATATGGCACGTGAACTATTACAAGATTTTCAAATGTCAACCGTTCAAGTATTAGAAACACCATATGATGAACGTACAGCATCACAAATTCCATCGGTTCATTATGAATTTCCAACGGGATATCATCAAGATTTCGGTTGTGAACGCTTTAAATTGGCCGAAAGTTTATTTGATCATACAATGTTGGGAGCCGGTCAATTAGGTACAATTCTATAAAATAATTCTATTTTTTGGTAAAATTTACCGATTTTTATTGAATATTTTCAGCATCGACAAGCGTTGGCATGTGTGATGCAGATATCCGATTACCATTATACAATTCAATTGTTATAACTGGTGGAAATACTTTATTACAAGTATAATTTTCTAATAAAACTTTTATTTAAGGACAAAATTAATTATTGTAATTTTCTCCATAGGGTTTTCCAGAGCGTTTAAATCGTGACCTGTCACATCGAGCCCCATCAAATACCAGACTAAAAATGATTGTATCAAATGGCACCGTTGAACGACGTTTTGGTGCATGGATTGGCGGTTCAATATTGGCTAGTATTGGAACATTTCAACAGATGTGGATATCATCACAGGAATACGATGAATTTGGTAAAAGTCAAGTAGAACGAAAATGTCCGTAGATTTTGCGTTTTTACAAAATTATGTTTAATTATTAAAAAAATAATAATATAATAGTACATAAGTTTTTCTCGTAACATAAATCATAACATTTTTTTTTTTTTATAATGGTAATTTTGTATTATTTTAATCATAATAATAAATAAATAATAAATTTTCATTTTTTTTTTAATACATATATAAATTGATTTGATTTTATTAATTCAATTTGAATTGGAATGCATGATAGAGAGATTGCAGACACACCACAAAAACAATCTTTCTGCTTTTTTTTTTTTTTTTTCTTGTTTCAAAAATATACAAATCATTGATATTTAATTAAATATTTGCGTTAAGTTAATTGAAAATTAAAAAAAAACAAAAAATGATGAATGAATACAGTATTGAAAACTAAAGCTTCTTCATTTTTTTTTGGTTGGTTCAGGATTGATTCAAAGATTTCTTCTTTTTTTTTTTTCATATTATATATATATATAATATTCTTGACGATAATGTACATTTTACGCTATATATAATAATATATATTATTATAAAATAAATAAATAATATACATGATTTTAATATAATATGTATGTATATATATATTATATATGTTATATTTATAGATATAGAAAATATGATTAATTTTAATAAAAAAAAAAAAAAAAATATGATAGAGATAATTTATTATTTATTTATTGTTTTACATGATATCTTTGGCACCCACTAAAAATACATCCCAATATTTTATAAGCTGTTGTTGATGGGCCATTTGATCCTCTAAATATTTTAATATCGTCAATTTAAAATCATGAACACGATTCAATTCGAAACGTCCCATTTCAATTTTGATTTCTGATGAAATTTCATCAAATTCTTTTTGACAACGTTGTACTTTACCTTCCCATTCGTCCACTTCCGATTGGGCTTGTTCATACTTATCTTTACGTCCGGCATTTTCAAATTTATCCTTATTTTCACGACGTTTTGTCAATTGCAATTGAGCATGTTGCCAATTTTGAAATACTTTAACACGTTCATGGAAAACATTTTTTATTGCACCGAATAAACCGATATAATCTTTTAATGTTTCCGATAGAATATAGAGATCGGAATTCGCTTGTTCTGACCGTAATATTTCAACTTTTTCCTCAACATCGGCCAATTGGGATAGAGCACGTGACAATCCATTATGTTCTTCGCATGTACTCAATATGGCGGCCGATTTGGCAACGTTACCGGTAAACTGTGATAGATCTTTACGATGGGTAACCAATTCTTTTATGGCTGCATTTAATTTTTGTAAATGTGTATCTAATTTATCCACTTCAATCATTTTCTCTTCAAACCATTGATCATTTTCATCCATTTTGTATGCAATTTTATTGACCGTTTCACCGACCTTGTTAAACAATCGCATAACACCAGCACCGCTTAACGCGGCCGTATTCACCGCTCGTGGTAATTCAGCATCACTTTCCAAAAAATTAATAAAATCCGAATCAATGCACAACACCGGATGTTGTGTTATCCGAACTAAAAAACGTTCTAATGCAGCACGACGATGTTCAACCCAATCCATTGTTACACCAACACCCGTACCCGTACTATCACTTTGCGGTTGACTACCCATTTTCACTTTTGTCGTTCCGATAATATTCTTTTCGGGTGCTGGCGGTATAATACGACCGGCACGTAAATATTTATCGACCAATAGGTCATGTAAACCAAGAAAATCACTAAAACGTCGTAATACCACAAATGTTGTTTGCTTAAATTTCGATATATTTGTACGTGTTGTCACCTTATACGCAATATATGAACCCATACCTTCGCCAATCTTTTGTGGTTCCGATACAAATACTTCTATAAATTTACCCGTATTATTTGTATCAATTGTTAGAATTTCTTCCATTGTACTGGCCGACATTGAACCTTGCACGGCCGATTCAAATATTTCATTGTCATCGTCTTGACCACTACCACCATTTACATCGATTGTATCAAAATTATCATCGTCATCTAATACTACCTGCTGCTGTTGCTGCTGCTGCTGCTGCTGTTGTTGTTGTGTTTTTTGAGATGATGATGTGCCATTTTCTATTGTCGAATTTTCCATCTTTGTAATTTATATATTGCAATATATAAAAAAATATAAACAAACAAAACAATTTCACAAAATACGAATCAAAAACAAAAAAAAAAAAAAAATTATTTTAACTATTGTCTAAAACAAAACACTGCGTGATGATTAATTTAATTTTTTTTTTTTCTATTTAATATTTATATAGAGATAACACAACGCATACAGAAAAAAAAAAAATAGGAATTTATTAATAATTATTCTTTTATTTTTTACAATCAGTAATATTATATTATAATTTAAATGCAATGATTGATGTATGGTGAATGAACATTGAATATGAATATAATAAAAAATAAAATGATTGTGATATGCATTTAAAAATTGAACAAAAAAATGATTGTTGTTTTTTTGGTGTGTTGTATCGATGATGATGATGATGATTTTGTGTTGTTTTGTTGTTGTTTATTATCCGCCCATTCGTGTATGATGTTTGTCAATCGAATCGGCTCAATTCTCTATGTTTGTCTCTCACGCACGCACGGTCATCATCGTTTATTTCTCGATTGTTTTTTTTTGTTATAAATTGAGAATAGCAGTGAAGTAGGTAGGTGGCAGTCTGAATAGCAGAAAACTGCTACAAAAAATTTTTTTTTTTTATAAATTTTTTAGCAGTGTTTTTTTGATTTTTAAATTTGAAATTTAAATTTATTCATAAATTATAATTGAATTTTATTTTTAAAATAATATATAGATATAATTAATTAATATATATAATCTTTTTATTATTTGTACATATATGATAATTTATAATTAAATATTTATATTTATTTAATTGAACTCTTGAACTATATATTTATTTTAACTATATATGGTTTTTATTATTTTCTGTATGATGATCACATTTTTATAATATAAATTGTCTTTTTTTTTTAATTTAATAAATATATTGAGTTTAATTGTATTATTAAAAAGAATATAATGTAGTTTATTGTTTATTTCGTGGTTAAAAACCTTTTAAATTGTTCTAAAAAGATAGGTTTTATTGCCGCAAAACCAAACTATGATGAAAGGATTTCCTAGGACGCGCAGTTATGATCCGAATTTTAAATGTTTTAGCGTTTTAGTGTTACGATTATATTAATTTATTTACAATATAATATGTACATGAGAGATAAGATAAATATATAATAAAATTTCTTTCATTAGTTTGGGGGCCGATTCCTATTTATATATGATAATTATATTATTTATTATTACAATTATATATTAGACTATCTATAATGAAAATATTTTTTCCTTATCCTAATTTATATGAGCAATATAGTGATAATAATATAATGAAGTGGATTATTATTATTAAATATATTTTGTATTGTTATTAATATGATTATAAATTTAGTTAATATATATGACGCAATGCGATATTTGAGTTCAGTACAAAAAAATGATTAAAAAAATTTCATTTGGGTAAAAAAATAAAATATGAAAATACTTCAAAGAATAATTTATATATAGTACATATGATGATAAAAATTTATATTGACTATATATAAAGAAAATTATCATCTTAATATGTTTTCGTATTCGTTTCTTCATGTACGGTTAAAAATATATTATTAAATATTTGTTATCTCGAAATAATGATAAACTATAATATATAATACATGATGAATTATTGTTATATTATCGTCATTCCATCCATCCAATATATAATATATCAGCATTATCGCAGCAATTTCGCAGTCTCGTTTTACTTTTATATGCATACATATTTTTCATATATCGCATCAATATCATAAATGATAAAAGTCAATAAACATATATATATATAGAATGTGTTTTTTTATTTTAAAAATATTTTTAATTTTTTATCATTTCTTATAAATCACTTATTAGTTGTTGAATGTGGGAATAATTTGGGAATGATAATAAAATAAGTGAATATATTGATAAATAAAAAGTAATAAATAATAGTTTATTTTAAATAATTTATTCCCCTGTTATTATGTGATTTATTTATATAAATAAATAGTTTTATTAGATAGTTTTTAATATTTAAATTTATTATTTATCTACATGTTTTTGAGTGATTTAAATTTTTTGTGATATTGAATATAATCAATGGAAAAAAACTCGATGGACATATATATAAAACTTGTTCAAATTGGTATATTTAAACATATAAATAGGTAAATATTTTTGTCTATAAACAATTTAAACATATATACGTACAGTCCCGTCACGGAAAAATTTCAATAGTCATTTGTATTTTACCTAATTTTTGAAGACTATATATAGACTATATATAGCAGATGTACGAGGTATTTTAATAATATATTTGGAAAAATTGACAAAATCGCATCTTTAAAAGACACACGACAGGAATAATATTTTTCATATTTAAATATTGGTCAATCGATTTTTTTTTCGTATGTTGCAACTTAACCGCAGCCTCATTTTGGGATAATCATCATCATATATTATATTATTTTGTGTATAAATATAAATAAAATATAAAAACGTTTTTAAATTATAATTTAAAAATACATATATAAATAAACTTATAATATATGTTTTAACTTAACAAATAAATAAAAGCGTGTATTAAAAATATAAAATAAATATAATTTTTTCATATACATATATTTATTGTGTTTTTAGTTAAATGGTAGACAGAATCGAATTGGTATCGCGTTCGATTAGTATAGAGTACATATTAATAATAATAAAATTGTGTTTGTTCCGAGTTTGTATAAAAATAATTGTTAATTTTTTTAGTGTGGAAAGTTTATAATAATTGTTCTGCGATAATCTTACAAAAAAAATATATTGTAATTAATATTATTATTATTATTACGATTTTATAAGAACTATTTATATAATTAATTAATTGTTTTTATTATTATAATAAATAATTTAATATTGGTTTTCGATTAATATTATTATTATTATTATTATTAAAATAAATATATTGTGTAGAGATAATTATAATTTGTTTAATTATATTGCTTATTTCAAAAACGCATAAATTGTAGGAAAATTTTTATCTATTCAAATGCTTTTATGTGAAACGCAATAATAAATATATATATATGTTAAGTGAAAGTTGTTTATAAATATAGAATAATTTTGATAATCGCAATTCTGGTAAGTTTAATATTGATGAATTATAAGGCAATTAATTTATTAATCAAATACGCACTACTATAATAATTACTTCTAGGATGGGATTTTATAAGTACCATTTCATAGATATGCATATTTATTTATCTCACACAAAGTATCGATCATATGGGAACAGCCAATATATACAAGTAAAATTCCCTTTTCCAGTTCTCTAAATAAGTTTACAATAAACCTCTATATCTTAGAATTTATATATATAGAAGAAATATAATTCTATATATGATTATGATCACTTATGATCAATTCAAGTATTAATATAACGGATTGAAATTATATTATATTATCTTTGCATTGTATCTTTGCATACGCGATTTTGTATTGTACACTTAATTTTCCAAAGATGAATACCCCTTTTTATGCTTTATTATACATTGAAACTTTAATAAAAATAATAATAATAATGCGGATACAAAAACCGGCATTTACTATTATATATATATATATAAATAGATGTTATTATATATGAAATCATATGTTTCTATATATATATCGTTAGTTGTTATTTTATATTATTACAAATTTATTTATATATATAGAAATTTTCTTTCGTAAATATAAATATAAATATAAATAAATAAATTAATATAAACTCGCAAAAGCATATTTCGTTTTAATTTTTTTTTTTTTATTTGTGTAATTGTGTATAAAAAAAATATATATAATGGTACATATATTTATAGAGATTATATATAAATTTAAAAATAGCACAAAAATAAAGAGCAGACAAATACAAAATTTAAATTAAAATAAATTGTATAGAGTTTTATTTATAAAAAAAAAAGTTCTTTATATACATATAGCATATTGCAAAATATATAAACAAAAAATTATTCTAAAATCGAGTATAGATGATTTTTATACATACATATATATAAAAAATAATTTCGTAAATATATACAATTAAATATATACATATGTAAATTAATTTTTTTTTAATTAATTTTATATTATAAATTATATATTTTTATTAGACGAAGTCAAGGTTAATTGTATATTTTTAATACATATATACTTATTCAACTCGCTGATATTTAAAAACAATCGCAACTTATTATTAATTCTAATAATATAATTATCAATATTATTAAAAATATATGTATATAATTAATTGATTTTCAATTCTATTTTTAAATTTTTTGTTATATAGTTTATTGCAAAAACATATATATATAGCGTGTTGTATTGCGTTCCATAGGATATATATACTTTTTAATAGCTATTAACTATATTAATAAAGTATATATTCTTATATAACTAATCATGCTTATGCGTTCATAATTTCAATATAAATGTGGCTGCGATTAGTTTCGTTTTGGAAAAAAACACTTTTTTTTATTCATTTTTTCCAAAACGAATCATGTTTTAGTTATGTTTTATAACGGTAAAAATGCAAAAAAAAAAACATTTCGGTGCGTACGAGCTTGTTAAGCTCGAAAATATGTCTCAGAGCCCATTACTTATTGTAAGTTATCCCATTTTTTAGTTTATCATCGTGTTTATTTCAATGAATTTTAAAGATATTTGTTTGAAATTTTGGCAAAAAGGGTTTCTTTTATGGATATCAAATTCAAAAAAAATTTATATTCCCGGAAAGTTTCCCATCTCATCCTTTTATATACAAATCCAATAGATTATTAATTACAAATATCTCATTCGATATTTATAACAAATTTGCTTAAAATTTTCAATTTGACGCTTTAATGATAAATGTAAAAACTTTTATATCGAAATAGTGTTAATTTTTTTTCCGATCCCACACTGCTTGCGATCCAATCTCAAAAAGAGATCCAATGTAGTGTGATATTGGGAATGAATTTCAATATGTAATACTGTGGCCCATGATTTCACATTAAAATTGTATGAAAAATTAATTTGTGATACTTGTAAACCTATGCCCGTTCACTCCCTATCCACTTTTTATAGTATGTGTTTCATATTTCAGCTGTTTGCTTGGTGGCAGCGTCGTTTTTTTCTTCTGTATATATATATAAAAAAATATAAAAACAACAAAATATATAAAATAATAAACGACGTGGCTCGCATATAAATATTTTTATAAATATAAATACCACAAAAGATCATTATAAAGTTTAAAATTATTTACATATCTGCTAAAAATTTATAAAGAAAAAAAAACCATATATATATTTATAAATAACAAAAGCGAAATATCAACAACTTTTTCTTTATACAAAAACGCGTACGAATGGTTATAGAGTTTAAGCAAAAAAAAAATCAAGTAAATAATATAATAAAATTTTTAATCAATATAAATAAAAAATTTAAATAATTTTTTTTATTATTCATATATACATATTCAGATAATGAATTTATATACTCGCTCGCTATATATTAAAAAAAAATTTGCGCAATTTATATATCTTATCTATATTTTGTGATATATATACTCTACGCGTACATATATATATTTAAAAAAAATATTAATAACTTGTTTTTTAATTTTTTATTATTATTATTATTATATTTATATACAGACCGATCGACCGAGCAGTATATATATATAGATAGTGGCATAACAAATAAAATTAGCAAAAACATTTAAAAAAAATATGGATAATATAAAAAATTTTTTCGGCAATGTAATGACGACATCCACACAAATAACAACAGGCCCCCATCATCATTATGATGATCGCCATCAACACACCTGTCATAATAGTGACAATCACAAAGATACTTCAACAACAACAACATCATATAATGATCATCATACATCCACAGCTAATAATAATAATAATAATAATCAATTAAATATGATAAATATGAATGTTGATGATCATAATAAAATTCTTAGTAGATCAGCATCTTTATCTTCATCATTTCTATCATTATTACCAACAACAACAACAACATTGTATAGTCGACAATCATCGTCTATAATTGACGATCCAACAACATCTTCTTTGTCTTCCATCATATCATCCGAATCAGCGTACAACCACGGAAATACAATAATAAACCATCCACATCTTGATGATAATCATAATAATGATGTAAATAGAATTTATAAACGAAAAGATAGCGAATCATATTTTTGGATAATGTAAGTGGATTTTTTTGTTATTTTGTTATATATTTGGATAATATTTAATTTTTATATATATAAATATTTGAGATACGATGTATATTCGCGAACTGACTGCGAACAAAATTTTTTTTTTAATTAATTATTTTGTTATTGTGTTTTTTGTACAAGTTTTTTTGTTTGCAATGAAAGTTATAAGAAAATATATTTTTTTTATACATTTGTTTTTGTATACGTAGTGCGAATGTTTTTCAGCTTAGCGTTATTATATCGTATGTGCTTAGGTGTGCTTATTCTGATTTGCTGATTGTTTGTTTTTTATATAAATAAATATATATATATACTAAAATTATAGTTTAAATATAATTATTTATAAGAAAGTGTCTGTACTGTATAGTGTGTGGAAAGAAAATCAACCAGATTTTTGATCTTTCTTATGTCGAAAGTCGCTTAACATTTGCTCACTTAATCACTAAATATTTGGTTAGATATACGAGTTATTATAGTCTCCCCATATATTTTAGAAATCAATATATCAATCCATTCAAAAAAGATTAAATATTTCAGTTTGTTTTGTGACATCTTCACTATATGCGGACAAGTGGATTTGCGTCTACGCGTCTCCTTATTTTAAGGATTGTTTTGAATTTTTCAGTTCAGTTTGGGATCTTCTTGTAATAATGACAATTTATTAATGAAATGATTACTATGGAATATGTTATTCATATATTTGAGTGATTTTTATCCTAAGTATACCTTTGTTAAAAAAGATATAATGTATTCAGATTTATAAAGGTTTTTGTTAATTAGAAAAATTCTAAATTGATTTGTATTTAACTTTTGTTAGATTCCGAACTTCTTCAATTCCATATATCCGTCTAGGTCTACGTATAAAAATCTATCATCTAAAATTATATTTTCCATAAATTCAATTCAAAAAATTTATCATTTTTCTTAATCTTAATAGTTTAATAAATATATACATATATATATATAGGCTTTTGTGTCATTAGAAAAATATATAATTTGTTTTATATATGCACGTATTAATGCTTTAAAAATATATGCAAAAATTAATTAATTCCATATATGTATGTATATATTATTAAATCAAGGATTTATATTTTTTCTATATATAACACTTCGTTCAATAATGTGTGTGACTAATTAATTAAAACACATTTTTTTGCCAAAATTCGTTTTTATTCATCAAGATAGTCCCCTTTTAGGGAGATACAATCATTCCAACGCTTTTCCAATCTTTCGATACCGCCTTTGTAAAACGATTTTTCTTTGCCTTCAAAATAGGCGTTAGTTTCGGCGATTACTTCATCATTTGAGCCAAATCTCTTACCACGGAGCATCCTTTTGAGGTCTGCGAAGAGCCAGTAGTCGCTGGGGGCTAAATCTGGAGAATACGGTGGATGGGGAAGCAATTCAAAGCCCAATTCGTTCAATTTTGCCATCGTTTTCATTGATTTGTGACACGGTGCATTGTCTTGGTGGAACAACACTTTTTTCTTCGCCATATGAGGCCGTTTCTTTGCGATTTCGACTTTCAAACGCTCCAATAACGCTATATAATAGTCGCTGTTGATGGTCTGCCCCTTCTGGAGATAGTCGATGAATATTATTCCATGCGCATCCCAAAATACAGACGCCATAACCTTGCCAGCCAACTGCTGCGTCTTTGGTCGCTTTGGGCGGCTTTCGCCGGCTGCATGCCACTCAGCAGACTGCCGATTTGACTCTGGAGTGAAATGGTGGATCCATGTTTCATCCATTGTGATGTACCGTCGCAAAAACTCCGACTTATTGCGCGTAAACATGTCCAAACAGCTCTTTGAATCATCGGTTCGTTGTTGTTTTTGCTCCGGTGTGAGCAAACGCGGCACCCATTTGGAACACACCTTTTTCATACCCAAATGTTCGTGTATTATGGTTTGTACAATGCCTGCTGATATCTTCAGAATGTCAGCAATCTCCCTCACTTTCACTTTACGGTTGGACATAATGATTTTCAGTGTTTTTTCAACGTTTTCCGGAATAACAGCGTCATTTGGCCTTCCAGTAGATGGAATGTCATCGGTGTCTGTACGACCACGTTTGAATTCGGCATACCAATAACAAATGCTTCTTTTTGATGGAGCAGAGTCCGAGTAATGTTTTTCAAGCCATTCCTGGCATTGAACAGTATTTTTTTTCATTAAAAAACAATGATAAATCAGCACACGGAATTGCTTTGAATTCATTTTTTTTTAAAACACAAAAATAGCGTCACTTATAGCACTGTAACTTGTAAACAAATGATCTGATTAACATATGATGTTGACAGTAAGCCTAAAAAGGTTGCCAAATGCGAAAAAAAATATTGATTTAGTTCTAGGGACGCCATCTATGTGTCAGTCACACACATTATTGAACGAAGTGTTACATTTACCTATCTATATGTATTTATTAAAAAAATTTACAGCACACGCAAAGTTGTAGTTTGATTTGTTGGTCAAATTTTACTACATATTAACAACATAATATTTTCAAACTTCCACACCAAGGTAATCAAGTATAAATTATATAAAATGATATATAAAATACAAACAAATTGAAATTATGACTTGCCAAAAGATTTATTAATTATTTTACCTCTATTTTTATTATTATTTTTTACCACTGTTTTGTGTGTATCCAATATATCGAATGTGTGATATACTTTTCAATATTAGTACGATTTTAAATACTCAATAGAATAGACATATATATTTTTAATTTAATTATAGATTATTGTTATGTATGTTAAATTAATATTTATTATTATTATTGAAATTTTAAACTATTTTTATTATATTTATTTTATTGTATTTTTTTTCAGGTGGCGTTCATAAAAGAATATTGCAGATTTGAATTAGGAAAAAAATAAAATAAAATTGAAAAATATCTATTTCTATATTATATTATCTAAACAAATTGATATATTTTAATTAATTTTTTTTGCATAAAAGAATAGAATCCCTCTGCTATATAAAATGTTTGAAGCTGTTGCAACCGATCCTTTTCTATTATTCACATTAATCTATTTTGTATTTTTAATATTTTTTGCACCAACTATTATCATTGCTTGTATGTTTATGCCCGATTTACCATTATTATTTATTCATTTTTGTGGAATACCAATTGGTTAAATGTGTTAAACATATAAAAATATGAATTTAAAAATAAGAATAAAGATTATTTAAATATGATTATAATAAAATAATATGCTATATAAAATTAAGTATATATATTTAAAAAGCGTTATAATTGTTATAAATTATATATTAGTTTATAAATTAAAATATATGGATAAAAATCAATTTTTATTTAAAGAAAAATTGACAAAAATATAATTTTTTTATAGATAAACATTTAAAAAAAAAATGTATTCAATACATATTTAAATTATAAATAAAGATATAAAAAATTATTAATATAATTTAAAGTTATATTTGATATTTATAATTAATATATAAAATTATGCGTGCTCTTTTATACACATTTCAATATGATCTTCAATTATAATTCACGCGATTATATGGTACGTGATAAAAGAAACAAAATTTCTATTCAATTTTTACCTTACATTAAAAAAAGGTGAATGATAATGATTATTTAAAAAAATTTTTAGCTTATATAATTCCGTTTTAAGAATTACAAAATTTTTTTTTTTAATTTTAATATAAAACCAAACAAAATTTATGTAATCTGTTATTTTTTAGAAATTTTTATAAAATAGATAGATAGTATTTAAGAAGATTTTTCATATTATTATTATATATATATATATTAAATAATAAATATTTTTATACCAATAAAAATCAATATAATTAAAATAAATGTATTTTTATTTAACTTAATTTTGTTTTTTATTTATAAATAAAACAGCACAATTTTTATTAAAAATCTTTATCCGAAATATATTAGGTAGTCTAAAAAGTATCGTTAATTTTTTTTACAAAATTCAAACGATTTTTTTATATATTTCAAATGAACTTTATTAAACCAAATATGCGCCGTTTTGATCGATGACCCTTTGCCATTTTTCTGGTAAAGACATTATCCCATCACTGTAGAACTTCTGTGTTTTCTGGGCAAAAAACTGATCCAAGTGCATTTTGCAGTCCTCTGCGGAATTTAATTTTAAACCATTAAGGGAGTTCTGCAGAGACCAGAACAAATGATAATCTGAAGGTGCAAGGTCCGGGCTATATGGTGGATGCATTAAAACTTCCCAGCCAAACTCTTTCAGTTTCTGCCGAGTCATCAAAGATGTGTGTGGTCTGGCGTTGTCATGATGGAACACAACACCCTTTCGATTGATTAATTCTGGACGTTTTTTTTTTAATCTCGTGCTTCAATCTTGTTAATTGTTGACAATAGAGATCGGAATCAATTGTTTGACCGGGTGCTAGTAATTCATAATGAACGATTCATTTCCAATCCCACCAAACAGACAGCATTACCTTTCTTGGTGCTAATCCAGGTTTTGCTACTGTTTTAGGAGCTTCACCCACGCTTCTTGGACCACGATCTTTTTCGTACATTATTATCGTATGTGATCCATTTTTCATCACCTGTAATCATTCGATTTAAAAATGACTCGATTTCATTCCTTTTAATCAGCGTTTCGCAAATGGAAATTCGGTTCATTAAATTGTTTTGTGTTAATTCATGTGGTACCCAAACATCGAGCTTTTTCTTGTATCCAGTCTTTGTCAAATGGTTTAAAACTGTTTGGTGATGGATGTTTAGTTCTTTAGCGATATCATGACTGCTTACGTGTCGATTTTCTTCAATTTTTGATATGATTTCATCGAGTTTTTCAGTGATTGGTCGACCAGAACGAGGTGCATCGTTGACATCAAAATTACCGGAACGAAATCGAGCAAACCATCTATAGGCTGTTAATTTTGATAAAGTTCCTTCACCGTAAACTGCACAAATTTGTTCATGTGCCTGCGTTGCATTTTCACCTTTTTCATAATAAAATTGTAAAATCTATCGAATTTTTTCACTAATTTCGCTCATCTTTAATGCACTACAACTTTTAAATGACTAAACAAATTTAATTTTTTTTTTTTTTTTTTTATCTACGAAATGTCATCTTTCGAACATATGTTAGTGTTACCTGATCAGATTAGTACTACTTGAAATATTCAATTATATAATGACATCTATTTATAAAAATTATCAATACTTTTTCGACAACCTAATATAAACTTTTCATTCTCTATATATAAAATCGAATTCCCCCACACGAATTCAACAAAATTATAGTATTTATTTTTTAATATTTTAATATATAGTTACCAAGAACAAACAAAACAAAAAACAAAACAATATCATTGTTTGTATAATTAAAAAAATTAATCAATTTATTAATTTATTACTCCAAAAAATATTCGCAAATTCAAAAGCCAAATAAAAAAAAAAAAATGTCTTCATCTTCACAAAATCTAGAAGAAGAATCATCATCAAATAATCATCATTATTGCATACAAAATTTATTATATTCAATTGAACACACATCCGAATATTTAAATAATAATAATACAAACAACAAAAAACTACAAACTGCATGGAACGCTTATAAACCATCCGTTGAAACGGAAAATTTTCTTAGTGAAATAAATCGTACGCTATTTGCTGAAGTTTCAAAAATATCAATAATAAATGGTATTGAAACGGTTAAAAGTCTTAGAGAAATTTGTTTAAAAACAATTGCACACCATTATAAATATGGTTCAATGAAAAATTTATTATCAAATAATGATGATGACATTGAATTGTTTGCCAATAATTTGAATACAAATCGTAAAATTGAGGATATTTATAAATTAGATGTTAGCGTGTTTATAGAATTAAATTTAATCAATTTAATAGTTATTTAATGTGTTAAAATATTATATATTGACATATAGATTAATTCCTATTGGAAAAGAATCGCAAATGATTATTGTAAAAATCGATGTTTATATTTAAAAGAATGTAAATCATCAATCGGAATGGAATGTGATTGGAAAGATTTAGGTTTATCAAGTAAATATGCAAATCTAATTGAAAATACATATCCTGAAGAATGGAATATTAAATATTTTGAATTTATTGGTAATTTGGTAAATATATGAATTTTTTTCGTTTTAATTTAAATTAATTTAAAATTAATATATATACAAATTTTGGAATAGATCGAACCATATGTTACAAAATTAGAAATAAATCAATTATTATCATTAAAAGAACAATCTTTGGAAACAAATTTATATAATAAATTTTATAAAATATATAATTATCCAATGATTGATTGTCATCATGGAAATTTAAGTGTACTTGGTAAATTAACCAATTTAAAATCACTTACAATTGAATTTAATTGCAAAGATATTGGTTTAAAATGGAATCGAAGATATTTTGAATTTTCCTATATGGATATTGAAAATTTAGCAAAGTTTGTCATCTGATTTGATGTATAAATGATGACTTTGAAAATTCGTGTATTTATATTTGAATTTCTTGGTTTATAGTGGTTTAAAAAAATTAAAAAATTTAGAAAATTTCAAAATGAAACATAGTAAAATGGATGAATATAAAATGAAAATATTAATTAAATCACTTGTTGAATGTCCACAATTGACACATTTAACATTTTCAAATTGTAATTTAAATAATAATTGTTGTAAATCAATTGGATATCTTATAATGAAAAATAATGGCAAATTAAAATTTATACAATTAAATGGAAATAATATTGAATCAATTGGTTTAGAGGCAATTGCCTATTCATTAAATTATTCAAAAAAATGTATATTTGAATTTTTAGGTAACAGATTTTATTTTGAAAACTATATATATAAGTAAATTAAAACCACGCCTTTTGTTAAATAATAATCTGTTATATATAGGATTTGCATTTAATCCAATTGATGAAAATGGTTTACTTGCATTCGGTAATTGTCTATTAAACAGAAATGATTGTTTTAATTTGGATTTCAGTGGTTGTGGTATTTATCAAAATGATTCAATTCAAATTGTACAAATAATCGGTTTTCATTTGCCATTAAAATCGATAAAAATGAATTGTATTCCGTCATTGAAGACGACGGGCGGAGATGGAGAAGAAGGTGCTGGTGGTGCTGGTCAATTGTTAATCGATAATATTGAGAAAAATTTTAATATACTTAATGTTGAATGTCGTGATTGTGGTATATATGAATTAATAAATAATGTTTAACAGAGATTACCATTTCATATTTAAAATTTTATATTTTGATAGGTTTAACAATTGATCAAGAAATAAAAATTAAAATATTATTAGAACGAAATAATTATTATAATAAATTTCCATATTTAAAGCCAATAAGCCAAAATGATGATGTCACAGAAGAAAATGCCAAGAAAATCAATGAATTATTAAATGATTTTGAGTAATTATACGACAAAAAAAAAATTTAATTATCTTAATTATATATTAATGAATAGATTTTTTTTATTATAGACATCCATTGATTGTTAAAATAAAAAAGGAATCAAATGAAAGAAAACGTTTAAAAGAAGAAGAAGAAAAATTAACAAAATCTGGGCCATCAAAATCGACTGAAAAAACTATTGATATTTTAGCGAATTCGGAAATACTTAATACATATTATTATGATTGTTTTGGGCTTGAATCAAGATGTCGAATTTTTAACATTGCAGATTATGAAAATTCTCCAGAAAGGTATCAAATTGATCATTATTTTGTTTTTTTTAATATTAACATTATTATTATGATGTTCTCTGATCTGATCTTAATCGATCTTAATCGAGTATATACAATCAAAGTGTTTGAGGATTAATGAGAATATAAATTAAAAAAAGCGAGATAACTTAACAAAAATTTATTCTAAATTACAAATATAACATCCATATAATAAATAAATATTCTTTTAATCAAAATATATATAAATAGAAAAAATGAACAACCGAATTTAAATTATAATCCAAATAATTATCAATTAAATGAAATTTCTGAAAATGTACGTATCGGACAACAATTAAATCTAACATCATCTAAATATTATTTTTAATCTTTTTATAATTAAAATGGAATGAAAATTTTTCTTTATTGATATAATATAAATTTCGTATAGTTTTTTTTTTTTTAATAAAATTTGTTTTTTTTTTTATGTTTTACGATGCAACCGTTGATGCAACTTCTTTTGCAATTGATTCTTCTGGTAATTCACGAACTAATGATAATAATTTTTCTAATTTTTGTGTTTGTAAAATTGATTGATCTAAATGTAATTGTTTTTTTGGTGGTTTAACTTTTAATCGTAAATTTGGTGATAATTTTAAAGATGTTACAGTTCCTCTGAAATATAACGTTCTCATTCAAATAAAATCGAATTAGTAGAATAATAATTTTAAAAAAATTTAACTTACTTATCATCCCCCACTATAATAAATGGTAATTTTTGATTAAATGATATTCGTGTTAATTTTACCGATTTTTTTGATACAATTTGTTGAATACAAATTGCTTTATATTTATTTACATTTAAATCAAATACAAAAACTTTTCCTTCTGTGGTGACAGCTGCAAATACAGTACTTGAATATGGAGCCCATTTAACATCGCCCACACTTGAGCCCAAATCAAAAATAAATAATGGTTCACTGTGTGCACCAAACAAACATTAATATTTATTACAAAAATTTACTAATTTCTTTATATAAATTATATACCATGTATACCTTCTCATATCTTCCCAAATTTTAACACGCCAATCACCACTACACGATGCAAATACATTAAAATTATATTTATTAAAATCAATTCTATACACCGTTAAATAATGACCAACATAGGTCATTAAATATTTTGAACTATATGCTGTACTACATTTAAATATTAAACCTTCTTCGGTGCCAACCAAAAATATTTCCGTTTGTTTTGGATGGAAAACCATTGATGATCCACATGCTAAAAATATAATTGATTCATTCAGTGCAAAATATTATTATGGACGCTAAAAATTTGTATAAAATATTTTATACCTTTTAATCTCATATCAGTTCCATCTGGACCACCGACTAAACTCCGTTCTAAATACAATGTTATAATTGTTGTTATCGCTAATTTACTTTGCATTAAAACCCAATTGAATACACGTCCATCGGCCGATATTGAATAAAAATTTATTTCACCATCTGGCATATCAGGACCCCATTTAATCTAATAAATACGTATATATAGAAATGTTTATTTTTTTTTCTATATAACAAAGAATAAAATCTCTACCTCCCATACAACATCTGAATGTTTACCATTCACTCCTTTCGAAATATAAATTGGTTCTGTTGAATTTATTTGTAAATTGTATACAGCCACATTACCATCATACATTCCGATGGCCATTAAATAAGGATATTTTGTATGAATATCACAGCACATAACACCACTTTCAGTCATTACTATATATAGATACGTGTGTTATATTAATTTTGGGAATAAATTTTCGACGATTTAAGAATTTTTTATTTATACAAACTTCTATAATCCGGAAATGATGGATTTTTTATTGTAAATAAACATATTGAACCTTCTGCTGTTTGTTTTAAAAAATCAACTGTAGCAATATAAGTAAAAAAGTAAATAAAAAATAAATGAAAAATCAAGTATGAAACAAACAATATGAACGAAAATGGTAAATGTTTTTTTATTACGTGATCCAAAACAAACTGCAAATAAATCATAATATAATGTATTAAAACACATATCGGTAACATTTAATTTTTTTGTTTTTTCATATCCAAATTTCCATAATGGTAATAATGTTCCTTCCTCATCACGAAATTCATCTGATGGATCTTCCCAATAACGATAATCTATATAATAAATAAAGAAAATTGAAAATGACCGGCGGATCTTTATAAAGAAAAAAATATGACATTATCCAACCTTGTGCAATATCATCATAAATATTTTGATTAACCATTCTTTCAAGTATTTGCCAACATTGTAAATATTTTTTATTTATCTCTTCCGATGCTTGATTTTTATCTAACTTATTTTTACGTTCATCTTTTTTTACATTTGTATTTTGCTTTTAAATTTATTATTTATTAAAAAATTTAAAACTGTTAGATTTTATTGTTTAATAAAGAAAAACGCGCGTATATGTATACTTATACCTTTTTATCTTTTTCCTTATCCTTTTGTGAATGCTCATAATCTTCTGCATATGAATCATAAATTACCCATTGTAAAACATTTCCACCATAATTTGATCTTGGCGGTGGTATTGTTTGAGTTTCAACCGACTATGCAATTGTGTGAATTTCGAAGGTAATTATAATTTTATTGATATATGAAAAAATATCAACAATGAACAATTTTAATTTATATCTAAATTACATTTATATAGGGGGAAAAGCTTTCTAATGATGAAATGACTTTCAACAATATGGGAAGATTTCAGGAAAATTGGAAAAATAAATAAATTTTTATGATGTTTAGGAAATTTAATAAATTTATACACTTACCCTTGATGGATTATTATAAGTTAATGCAGCTCTTTCACAAAAATTAAATTGATTAATTAATTTTTGTTTTTTATTACCACTACTGCTACCGGTTGTTGGTGTTGCGGAAACTGGTGGTGGCGGTGGTTCATCCTCATCGACTTCTATATATATATATATACAATAAACATATATACAAATATTATATATATTTTTTTTTAATTAACATATAGACCTTTTAAAATCCATATTTTAACTCAATAATAAAAATTAATATAATATATTGGTTATATAAATATAGAAATATTAAAGTCAAAAACCGCACATGCAATTATTATATAAAATTAAAAATGTAATAGACATTTAAAAAAAGTTATATGACAAAAGTTAATAATACATATAGAAAGTTAATTATAAAAGTTATAAAGAACAAAAAAACAATTAGAAAATATTTAAAAATCAAAAAAATTACCAGCCGCATCTTCACCACCTTCACCATCTGCTTCTTCGTCACCACTACCATCTGGTTTATTAGCCATCGGTGGTGGTAAATCTTCTTCAACAATCGGTTCATACGTTGGTAATTCTAATATATTTATATATTATTGTTTTTGTTTTTTTTTTTTGAAACGAGCAAAATGTAATAAAAAATGACATGCATATAAAATAATTAACAAAATTAAATTAAATCAAAACTATATTATTTAAAAGTGTTTTTAGTCAATTTTTTTACACTTTATAGTATTTTTATATATACGAAAAAAAATATTTTAATGATAAATGATTAGAAAGATAAAAAATAGAATTAAAATTGAATAAAAAAAATAACAACAACCAAAATAAAATTAATTAAATTTAAAATTATAAAAAAAAAAAAACCAATATACCCGTTCCCATTTCCAACATTTGTTGTTTGGCTTCATCTGATTCAATATGTAAAGCGGTTCCTTCAAAATGAAATAATGTAATTGTATTGGATGGCAGTGGAACCTTATAAATCCGCACGCGGATATTTATTAATAAAATATATTACTTTTTTAAATTAATTTTTTTTTTAAATAAATATTCATACCGGTACAAAACCACCTTCATTAAAACTATAAATAACCAAATTTTTAACAACATTTGTATTTTCGGTTAAAAGAACTTTTGTAATTTCTTCCGAAAGTTCATTTTCCGTTAAATCCAATTGATCATCCGGTTTTATTAATTGTCTTGATTTTACCCATACATCAAAATCTTCATCACCTTTACCATCGGTTAAATTTGATTTTGAATATTGTTTTCCCTATATATGATATATATATATTTTTTATTTATTAAACATTTTAAAATAAATTTTTTATATAAGGGTTTATTTTTTTTTTCTATTTTAAACCGCGCACCACAAAATCTCTCTATAACTATATATAGTTATATATATACCTCGGGAGTTGCTGAAGTTGAAGTTACACCACTATTCATAATATTTATTTTAATTATTAAAATTATATATTTTAATAAAACTTTGAACGATAAAGAAAATTAAACAACTGATTTCATGTCAATTTTAAATGCAACTGTGTATAAATAAATATTTATAAATGAAATCTTTTGTATATATAAGAATTTGAAGGGAAGTATATAAAATTATGTCATGCAATATATGGAATTTATTTATTTTTTAATAATAATGTAGAAAAACACAATATTTTTAGAAATATTTAACAACAATATATAATATTTTTTTATATATATACAAAAGGGTGATTTTGTAGCTATTATCTTTTTGCAACACTGGTTTAAACAGCTGACACACGTTTCGTGTTTTGTCGTCACTGTCAAACATCTTTAGTTTGGTCTATAATTTAACCATGAATCGTCTTACAAACGAACAACGCTTACAAATTATTGAATTTAATTATCAAAATGCGTCTGTTAAGTTAAGAAAGTTCATCGCGACGAAATTGTGTTCAGCGACGAAGCTCATTTTTGGCTCAATGGGTACGTAAATATAAGCAGAATTTTCGATTTTGGAGTGAATATCAGCCAGCAGCATTGCAACAGCTTCCAATGCATCCAGAAAAAGTCACAGTTTGGTGCGGTTTATGGGCTGGTGGCATCATTGGACCGTACTTCTTCAAAGATGATGCAAATCGTAACGTAACTGTGAATGGTGAGCGCTACCGTGAGATGATATCCAACTTTTTTTTGCTCAAAATGCAAGAGCTTGACTTTCATGACATGTGGTTTCAACAAGACGGTGCCACACATGCCACAGAGCACGCGCAACAATAAACTTATTGAGAAGCGAGTTCGGTGAACATTTTATTTCACGTTCGGGACCGGTCAATTGGCCGCCTAGATCGTGCGATTTAACGCCTTTAGACTATTTTTTGTGGGCGGCTATGTTAAAGCTCATGTCTATATACAGACAAGCCCGCTTCAATTTACGCCAATTGGAAGACAACATTGAAGCATTTATTCGTAAGATACCGGCCGAAATGTTGGAAAGAGTATGCCAAAATTGGACTAAGCGGATGGACCATTTGAGACGCAGTCATAGGGTCAACATTTGCATGAAATAATCTTCAAACATTAAATTATATGAACCGTACTATCGATTCAAATAAAGATTTCATGCATTTTTCTGAATTTTATGTGTTTTTTTTTTTTGAAAAACTTTCCTATAACTTTTAAAAAATCACCCTTTATAACAGAATAAATCCTCTAAAAATATAAAATCCATATTTTTTTTTATATATGTTTAATAGATATAAATATAAAATATATACGAATTATTATTATTATTATACAACAACAACGACGACGAAAAAAAAAAATACAATTGTTTTCAAATTAATTAAATTCATAGTTCGATATATCTAAATAAATATGAATATAAATAATAGTACAATTTACAAGATGTTTCATTTATCAATCATTTTTGATTGATAATTTGCAAAATATGTATAATAAATTAATGGATTTTATATTGGGCGAGGGCAGCTTAAGATATTTTTATACTTCATCAAAGTTTTCGCAATAAAACTTTCCAATTTGTATTATGAAATAAACCATTTTTTCTATATTTTCGCAAAATTCAAAATCCTTTTAAGAAGGATTTATACGGAAAATATTCTAGTCTATGGATATAGAAAAATCCTTAAGATACAATTTGATATTCAATAATCTATAACAAAATGGCCATCATTCAACATTCGCGGTAATCGTCCTTGTTTTGGGTATAAACATCAAAGTCCTTGCCCACAAATTATAAGAAAAACCTTATTCTTTTAATGTAAACCAATTCTTGAATACATAGAAAATATGTAACTACCTGTAAAATATATAGGAATTCTATTTATTTATTTTTTTTTTATATAAAATTCCATCGTTCCATTATATCGAATTATATCGTAACTCTTTTTTTCATAATAAATATATATATAAATAACGACAAAAAGTTATTATATTTATGTTATATAAAATTTTATTTTTTATTATTGTTGGACATGATTTAATATATACTAAGTGCAGTGTGTGTTTTTAGATAGAGCGGAGGAAAATTTGATATATTATTTAAATAAAAAAACGTTTTTTTATATTAAAATGATTATTTTTTAATTGGAATTTGATTATTTTTTTTATATAAAATAAGTTTCGTATTTATGTAGATAAAAATAAGAATGTTTTCAATTATTTGTATTTCAATTATTTTTCTATTTTATTACAGAAAACATGTAAGTATTTCCATGAAGTGGAAACTGCAGAAGATAAATTTATCTTCAATAATAATTCTTATAATACAATGTAACAATTTTAATATAACATAATACGTGAAAGAATGGGGAGGGTATGGAAGCAGCTATAATAGAAGAGAAAACGTTTTACATTTTTTATCAATCCCACAGGTTCAACGACAATACGCAACCGGCATATAGTTTTTTTTTTTTAATTTAATGCTTTTCATACGCTTTGCAATTTTGCCAACCGCTTAAATTGCTACAGGAAAATGCAGCTACAAAAGGTTAGAGGAAAACAAAAAATACAATATTTCATTTTTTTCGTGTATGGATTTGATGCAGCGATCTCCAAATTTGATCTATAGAATTGAGAGTTAAATATTTTTTATCAACTACACAAAACTCACAATCAAATTTTCTGCATATATGTATATTGACGACGGGAAATTATATATAGATATTTATGTATTAATGAACTACTACTATATATTTACAGATAAATAGAGAAATATACCCTTTTTTGAAAATATTCATTTTTAATAACGCATGCAATTAAATCATTATATTTTATAATTTATAATATGTTTTTGATTTGTGGAATTTCTTCTTTTGATTTTTTTTTGTTTAAATAAACAAATTTAAAATATGCAATATAATAATTATCTATATATATATATATTGATATATATATATATATATACAGGACCGTCACTACATATACAAGATATTGGTACGAATGAACCAGGTGCCGTTGTCAAAGGGGCGCTGAAAACGCGATTATATATATTTTAAATAATATAAAATTTCTGTTCTAAAGAAAATTTATTGAAACAAAACTTACACAGAAGACAGATAGATTAAACTATAAAAGACTTACCAGATTTTTTTCCAAAATTACCACATCAAATTGGGTTTTTGTGGGACTTTTAGAGAAATTGCGTGACCTATCTGGTAAGCATAATTACAATCCATTTACCAAATAACTTTTCTTTTCTTTTCAGTGATATAATTTTAAATAACAAAATGAACAACAAGTCAGCTAATGTGTGGTAAATATTTCATTTAAACGCAGTCACAAATACACGAACAAATGAGAAATTTAATCGTCTTAAAACCATTTATGCACTTTACCGATCATGTTTCCGGGCGCTATATTTTATTATTTGAGCCAGAGACGCATACATGGGCTAAAACGGGCCTGTATATATAGAAAATTGTATAACTTTTTCAAATATAAAATAGATTCTATATGCTTATGAAAATAGCGCAGTTTATATATTGTATTTATTATAATATGGTATATATATGCGGATAAAGTTTTTTTTAGAAAATATTTTATAGAATTTTTACATGCAACAAATAAATTGCAATCAAAAAAGTTTTTATAATATTAACAAATATTATTATTTTATATATATAATATGCGGTGTATTAAAAATTAATATATAATTGATGTATATATAGAAGAATATAAATATTATATGCAGATAATGTCATTTATATATATGAATTTTAAAGTATAAAAAGATTCATATATTTTGATCTATGTACCTGATTTTAAATGAAATTTTCCTTCAACAATATAATAACTTCGTTTTTTAATATAAGAATATTTTTATATATAAATAATAATGCATGATGCAATAAATAATGCAACGTTTTCAGGATAAAAATATATTTACATACAACAAACAACGGCTGCACGGTTAAATTGTATTTAATTAATAATTGATTAATTTTATTTATTTAAGAAATTTCTTTAACGTTAATCTATCCTATATACGAACATTTCTTAATCATATAACATATTTTTTAAGATCTAACTAAAAAAATTTCTGTTTTATGACCTCGAAAAAGGAAAAACAAAAATATAAGCTTTGCAATTTACAATATTAAAATGTATTTATTCTCTAAAAATATAAATATACCCACAGTAGCGTTTTTTTTTTGTTTTCTATTTCAAGAAACTTTCTTTTTTTTATTTTTTTTTTTTAACCTAATAAACATTTATATATTTAGTATATCTATAAAATGTGTATGTATATAAAAAAAAAATAAAACAAAAAAAAATTATAAAAAAATTATTAATAAATGATTTCCAATAATAAATTTTTAAAAACGAATTACACGAAATATTTAATCAATTTTTTTTTTATATTTCTATATATATATATAGAAATTTTATTATTAGAAAATACATAACTTATTATTATTATGATTTTACCTTATTATTTATATTGTTTTATAATATAAAAATAAATCAAAGTTTTTAAATCACTACAAATTATATATAGTGATATAACACAATAAAAATAACTCTATATACATAAATAAATAATCTAGAATTGTATATATTTATATAATATAATAAATAAATATAGAAAGAAAGAAAGAAAGAAAAAAACAAACAACTTACAGGTATGTGATGACGTCTATAAGGATTTAATATTGATGATTTCAATGGTTTAGGCATTTTCTTTTCTTTTTGCATAACTATAATAATTTTTTTTTCTTAAAATATTTTTTGAATTTTATTATTATTATATTATTATTATTAGAATTATATAGAACGCGCGATTATAATCAAATTAATTTTTTCATTGATTTTGTGTGTTGATGATATTGTTAAAAATATATATATATATTTAGATAATATATACATATATAAACATATGCCAAACTTTCAAAATGTTGCTATGGTATTTTTTGCCAATAAATCTATATATATATTTATTATTATTTGTATTGATGAATCTATAAAAAAATTAATTGATTATTTTCGGTTTTATTATATATAAAAAATAAAAGGTGTTTTGTAAACAAAATATATTAAGAACATTGAACACAATATATGTTTTAATTTTAGCTTAATTTATAAAGAATATTGCTATGCTGATCTTTTAAGTTAATTGCTTGTATAAAAATCATATAACAAAATGGAAATCAGTACGTTTTATTACAATTCTCAGTGGCTGTCCTAAAGAAGTACATTTCTTAGCAAACAATTAACGGTAAAAAATTGCAAAGAAATTTTGTTTAATTTTTTTCAGAGGAAATTCTGTATAATTAATTACTAGAGGAAATTCTATTTTTCTAATGAAAATTCTGTACAATTTTCTAAAGAAAATTCTGTACAATTTTCTTAAGAAAATTCTGTATAAATTTTTCAAAGGAAAATTCTGTACAATTATCAAAGGAAAATTCTGTACAATTTAATTGTCTATAAAGGAAATTTTGCATGTTTTTTTAAAGAAATTTCTGGATAATTTCCTAAATGAAATTCTATTTAATTTTCAAATGAATTTTTGCATAAATTTCTAAATCTGTATCATGTGTCTTTTCCTGTATCATGTTTTAAAGAAAATTCTTTATAATATCCTAATGGATTTTCCATATTATTTTCTGAAGAAATGTTTTGTATTTTTATTAAATTAAGCATCATTTTTTCAGGATATCGCTTTTGATTCCCAAAAGGTCATTGATCATTCCTTTATAATTAAAACTATTCTATAATCAGAACATTGTATAATAATAACTATATATGCGGTTTAATATTTTATAATATTTATTTTTAATTTTTTTAATATATTATCTTAATGTGTAATTATTATTGTCATAAAAATTAATTAAAAATATTATATAGAGATGTTTTATATATACGTTTGTTATAATTAATTATATATATTTATATATAAATATTTAAATTAATTTGATAACGCACGCAACATATTAATTAAAACAAAAAAAATTCCCCAAAAATCTAAATGATAATATATAATATATACTGATGCTGATATTGATATCTGCGATACACAAAAAAAAAATACTATAATATTCTATATATATAATGTTTTAAAAACCTCTATTGTATATATAATATTAATAATAATAAATTTTCTATAAACTATATTTATATATAATAATAAAAATATTTTGTGTTTATAACACAAAATTTAATATATAAAATAAAAAAAAAATGAAGAAAATATATTGATCTCTTATACACAATATATAATAATATATAAATATCACAAAATTAAGAATTTTCTTTTATTTAAAATTCTATTAAAAAAAAAAACCCAATTTTTTTTTGTTTTTTTTTCTATATACAACAAATAAATAAAAGATAAATCGATGATTGCACAAAAATAAGATAAATTGCGCGATTACTACAAAATAATAATAATAATAATAATAGAAAATATATATAATTAATTAATTTTTATTTTTAAATTCTAAATATTCTCTAACATTATTTGGACACATAACATTTTTACCAAGAAAATATACCGTTGACATTGGATGTAAAAATTCGGTTGAAAATTCTTTGGCTTTCCAACCGTAAAAACCACTTGGTATAACCCGTCGATCACCATCAATTTCAAATGGTAATAAATTAATACCAATTTGATTTTGTTTTGAATATTGTACACGAAAATAATGACCATCGGTTGCTTTTATCCAATAGAAACCCATGGCATCGGATAATGGACGTATTTGACTTTTTTTCAAAAATACCGAACGCTCTAAATCATTTAAATTAAAACTTATATCAATTTCATAGGCATCCATATTCAAATCATTTATATCGATGGCACTTCGTAATGCTAAATTGTCTAACCAATAACGAATACCAACATTTTCAAATTCTTCCAGTACATGATGAAAAACAATTTTTAATTTTTCCAAACAACACGGTGGTGTATGCTTTTTTAAATACACATAAAATGGTTTCATATTAAATACATTACCAATACAACTTTTTGTATTCTTTTCACAACCATAATATTCAACGGTTGTTATTAATGGTAATGTATTATTAAATAATTGAATGTGACCAGCACCATTAGCATTATTATTATTATTATCACCATTTGTAAATTGTTGTAAACCTGGCATATTATTATGTAATGATTTTCCATTTTCAATAGCTGGACGTTTTAATTTATCAATATTTTTATTATGATTTTGATTTTGATTATTTGAACCTTTTGGTTTTCCAATTAATTTACGTACAACTTTTTTTATATTTAATTTATGATACATATTTTTAAATTGTATTTTACGTATTTCTTTTTTACGTTGTTTATTATGAAATGCTGTAAATAAACGTTTACCATCTTGAAATGTTGTATTTGAATGGATTTTCTAAAAAAAAAAACCGAATAAAAAAACTTGATTTTAATAAATTATGCAACTGAAAAGGATAAATTAGTTTTTATAAAATACAACAAAAAAAATTATTACCTTTATTTTAGCAAGTTTTGCTTGTATATAAAACATTTCTGGAAATGGTATGGCTAATGCATCTGGCATATCTTTTACATATGACGTTTCCACAAGTATTGCACTTTTTTGAAGAAACTATAGAAAATATTCAAAAATTATATATTTGTATATTTAAAATTTTCTATATATTAGGTTCTATAAATTAGGTTGTAAAAGTATTGATAATTTTTTTTACAAAATTCAAACGATATTTTTATATATTTCAAATGAACTTTATTAAACCAAATATGCGCCGTTTTGATCGATGACCCTTTGCCATTTTTCTGGTAAAGACATTATCCCATCACTGTAGAACTTCTGTGTTTTCTGGGCAAAAAACTGATCCATGTGCATTTTGCAGTCCGCTGCGGAATTTAATTTTAAACCATTAAGGGAGTTCTGAAGAGACCGGAACAAATGATAACCTGAAGGTGCAAGGTCCGGGCTATATGGTGGATGCATTAAAACTTCCCAGCCAAACTCTCTCAGTTTCTGCCGAGTCATCAAAGATGTGTGTGGTCTGGCGTTGTCATGATGGAACACAACACCCTTTCGATTGATTAATTCTGGACGTTTTTTTTAATCTCGTGCTTCAATCTTGTTAATTGTTGACAATGGAGATCGGAATCAATGGTTTGACCGGGTGCTAGTAATTCATAATGAACGATTCCTTTCCAATCCCACCAAACAGACAGTATTACCTTTCTTGGTGTTAATCCAGGTTTTGCTACTGTTTTAGGAGCTTCACCCTTCTTGGACCACGATCTTTTTCGTACATTATTATCGTATGTGATCCATTTTTCATCACCTGTAATCATTCGATTTAAAAATGACTCGATTTCGTTCCTTTTAAACAGCGTTTCGCAAATGGAAATTCGGTTCATTAAATTGTTTTGTGTTAATTCATGTGGTACCCAAACATCGAGCTTTTTCTTGTATCCAGCCTTTGTCAAATGGTTTAAAACTGTTTGGTGATGGATGTTTAGTTCTTTAGCGATATCATGACACTGCTTACGTGTCGATTTTCTTCAATTTTTGATATGATTTCATCGACTTTTTCAGTGATTGGTCGACCAGAACGAGGTGCATCTTTGACATCAAAATTACCGGAACGAAATCGAGCAAACCATCTATAGGCTGTTAATTTTGATAAAATTCCTTCACCGTAAACTGCACAAATTTGTTCATGTGCCTGCGTTGCATTTTCACCTTTTTCATAATAAAATTGTAAAATGTATCGAATTTTTTCACTAATTTCGCTCATCTTTAATGCACTACAACTTTTAAATGACTAAACAAATCTACGTCTACGAAATGTCATCTTTCGAACATATGTTAATGTTACCTGATCAGATTAGTACTACTTGAAATATTCAATTATTCATTCAATTATTCAATCTATTTATAAAAATTATCAATACTTTTTCGACAACCTAATATATATTGAAATAAATAAAAATTTACCAAATCACAATTATCAGTTCCATTTTTAACGGTATATTCCATTGACCAATTAGCAAAATCTAATTTTATTTTACAACAATTACTCATTAGTTTTCCATTACTTGAAAATGGTATAATTAACATTTTTTTATCAATTTTCATTTTATTATTATTATTAATTTTTTTTATTATTTCCGATTGTGAATTTTGATCATCACCATCACCACCACCACCACCACCCTCATTATTATTGGTAATAATTTTTTTATTATTTGCAGGCAGTGGTGGTATATCTAAATATTGTATAGATTTTTTTACATTTAAATCATCTCGGTCAATATTATTAGCAGGTCCATTTTCATCAATATTATTATTAATATTATTGTTATCATCATTATTATTATGATGATGTTTATCATTTATTTGTTGTTGTTGTTGTTGTATTGTTGAACTATATTTTGAATCCAATGTAATATCTCTGATTAATTTTTGTATTATTGTACGTCCACTTAAACGAAAACTATCCGGCAAAAATAATATATATTTTGTTTTAATTTGTAATAGGGGTAATGATGATTTCCATGTTTTTCGAATATCAAAATTTAAATTAATAAATTTTATATTATTTATTTTATTACTGTTTGTTGTGGTGCTTGTTGTATAATTGGTGAGAAAATCCAATGGTGGATATGGTTCATAATTGGATATAATAAATATTTGTATATTTGGTATAAATTTTAATATACTATCAATGGATGACTTTAAATCATTATCAAAATGATAAAAATCACAAAATATTATTGTTACACTTTTTTTTATATGTTTATTCGTTGTTTGTACACGATCTTTATTTTGTTTTGGTTTTTCCGTTATCGGTGATATTGAATTTTTTGTATAAAATATATTTATAAGAAATAAATTCCATGTAAAATAAACTAATATTAAATTAAATGTAATCAATGAAAATGTTATAAAACGTACTTTTAAACGCATATTATAAAATTATTATTATTAAAAAATTAAAAAAATTAAAATATAATACTTTATATTGTTGTTGTGCTTATTGTGGTGCTTTTTTTTTAATGAGGATATTTTTTTTTGTGTTGTTGTAAATCCAAACAACAACAACAAGAAAAAGAAAAAAATTGTACAAAAGAAAAACAAAAAAAAAAAAAATTTATATATAATTTCAATTGAGTGTGTATTTAAAATTTATTTATTTTTTTTGTTAAATATTACCGAAATTAATGTAAATTCATTTTGAATAAATCGTAACATATTATTTATTTATTAATATTTTTTTTTTTTTGTTAATCATTTATTTTATTTATAGAAAATTTATGTTTTTTTTCTTCACAATATATATATATATATATATAATTAAAACACTTTAATTTTCCTCAATAATAATTCTTATATATATTTTTATATCCTTTGATATCGCACACACACAAACGCACACGGTACGTATAGTTACGCGTATATCTTTATTATTTCTGTCCTGTCAATTTTTGTTTATATCATTTGTTATATGAAAATGTGGAAAATCGATATACAAAAAACACTGTGAAAAATGGAAAATGTATTATTTATAGACTAGGGTGTTTCATAATAAATATATAAAAAATATCCTTTTTAAATATATTTATATGAAAATTCTTATCGATTATTATATGTCCTGTATGTTTTTTGTTCGAAAAGAAAAGTGATTTCGCGATTTCCGCACATTAACATTAAAAAAATTATACATATTTTAAGATAATAAAAGTTAATAAATTGTTTAAAGAAAAAACCCCATTATAAAGATTTCTTAAAATGTGATTTTATCACTTTTATTTGATTTATTTATTTTGTATACATCAAAAAATATCTATACATTTATTTAATATATTATAACTATATGATATAATTCACATACATTTTTAGATATATATATAACACATATACAATTTTTATATGATATATTCGCTATATATTACTTATTATAATCTAATTTCATTACAGAAAAATAAAATCATTCATCTATAATAAATAAATATATTCATTTGCAAAAATATATATATATTCTATACATCTCTAATACCAATATATATTAAATAATTCTATTTTCCTATAGCAGGAAATAATATCGGAAATGGAATTTCATTTTCATTATGATTTTTTAATGGGGTTGGTGGCCGTGGATCTGGTTCACTGCAACCAATCAACCAATATGATATAATTGTACCTTTACCTTTAAGTTCAACTTCACCGCGTAATTCCAAACGAAATGTTCCAAATGTTTCTAATATTTGTTGGGTAGCATCCGATACATGAATTTTTAATGCTAAATAGAATAAAAACAAAAATATTTATTTTATTGAAATTTTTTCATTATATTTATACATATAGCACATTTTTTTGCGTACGTTGACCAGTTGATTCCATTCTTGATGCAGTATTTACCGTATCACCAAATAAACAATAATGTGGCATTTTTTGTCCAACAACTCCTGCACAAACTGGACCTGCGGATAAATATTTTTAATAATTGTATCTATGTTATATTCGTTCAATTAATCGCCACAAAACAATCATTTTTTTACCTGAATGTATTCCAATACGTATTTTCAATTGATATTCTGGTTTATGTTTTAACATAAAACTTTTAACAGCATCCAAAATGGATAATGCCATTAAACCGATTTCTCTAGCATGATTATGACCATTACGTTCTGGAAGACCAGATACTACCATATATGCATCACCAATTGTTTCAACCTGAATATACAAAATAAATTTGAATAATTGCAAATATTACACATAAATTATATTATATATAGGAATATTTTCATATACCTTATAAACATCATAAGAACCGATAATTCTATCAAAAGTACTATATAAATCATTTAGAAAATCAACAACTTCCATTGGACGACTATTTGCACATAATGCTGTAAATCCAACAATATCACTAAAATAAATTGTAACACATTCAAATTGTTCGGGTTGTACCATTTCACCGGCCAATAATTGTTGGGCAACTGGTCTGAAAATTAATGATTAACAAATATATACATATAATCAATTTTATTTTAAAAACAAAATACCTTGGTAATACTTGATAAAGTAATTCTTCAGTTCGTCGTTTTTCCATACTCAATTGTTCTGTTTTTTCTTCAACTAAACTTTCTAAATTATTTGCATATTGTTCCATACGACGTAATAAATCATCCATTAAATTTTCACAAAATCCCCTTCAATTATTATAAGTATAAATTATCATAATTATCAAAAGAATAAAATTGAATTTATATATAGATATAATTTAATTTAATACTTCATGATACAACGAACTGTACTGCGAATTGATGAAAATGGTGGTCTATCATCTGGATTATCAGCCCATGATTTTTCCATTAATTCTAAAACATCCGGTGGACAATCACGTTCGCCAACAAACGGACGAAATGGTGTTGTTTCATGAGCTTCAACTCTATCCAAAATTGCTAAAAAAATCATATTTGTGTGATATGACAAAACGAAATGTAATCAATTTCAAAATTTAACAGAATTTTTACCCTGTGGATCTAAAAATTGTCTGGCCGTTTCATATGGTCCACCACGAATTACAATTTCTTCTAATATTATGCCAAATGAATAGACATCACCTTTTTGTGTGGCCGGTGTACCGGGAATTATCGTTAATGGAAGTAATTCCGGTGCTACCCATAATAATTCTATATATTAAAAAAAATAAAATCAATAATCACTTGGATATCTTTTAATATACATTTTAATATTTATAAATAATATTATTTTTTTTTTAATTTATTTAACTATTGTAATAATTTTGATCTTTGCTAAATTCCGATGGTGTAGTTAATGTTCGTAAACCAAAATCGGATATTTTAAGGACAAATCGACCATCAATTAAACAATTACAAGATCGTAATTTTCCATGTGCTGAAATATCACTATTATGTAAATATGCCATACCCTAAAATAATATTTTAAGAATTTTATTTTAAAAAAATAATTATTGTTTTTTTTTTTAAAACGTTCGATACCTTAACAATATCATGAATTAATGACATACGAAAATTCCAATCAAGTTGAATTGATTCATTTTCTAATACATCTTTTAAACTACCTATAAATAAAAATGGAGAGTAAGTGAAATGAAATAAAAATCTTTTTATATAATCTTTTAATGCACACCTTTTGGACAATATTCGGTTAGAATTAAAACGGTTGGACGTGGTAAATCAATACAAGCACCAACAAATCTAACTGTATTTTCATGACTTACATCTCTTGCCTGTTTTATTTCCCATAGTAATGTTGATGTAATATCAACCTAAATAAAATTTTTATCAAATTAAAGACAATTTATTTATATATAAGACATTATATTTATATTTAATCTAATCTAATGATGATAAAATAAATCAATTTAATAACAATGAATATTTTATTTATATATTTTTTTCACTTAAACGCATTTCAATGTAAAAAATATAATAATATATTTATCCTAATGCATATTTATATAAATATATATATAGATAGATATACATAGAGAGATATTGATATTTTTTCCATAAAAGAAAATATTTGTGTAAAGGAATATATAAATTTCACTGTATGTATATGCAGATGATATACTTTGTCTATAGCTAGATATAGCTCTGTGTGTTTATCAAGTTTATGTATACTTATATAGGTATATAAATAATAAAACTCTATATATATTGATAAATATTTACCTTTTTTCTTGTAATTTTTTTTATTGCCACTCTTTCACCTTTATAAATACCAATTGTTGTAAACACTTGTGTTGGCGGTAATGATGTATAACTTGCAATTGATGCTCTTCCAGAGTTGACACCAAATTGCTATATATTATAATAATTTTATTATTATTAAACATAATAATCTCATCTCATCAATCACATAGTAAAATCAAAAATTAAAATTCATTTTAATTTATATATACTTCAAAATTTAATTTTTGTAATCCCATTTTACTACCAAATAAACGTCCAACTTCTAATAGTACCTCATCCGGTCTCACCCTCCATGACATATTATTTAATTCATTATTTAATTTCATTTGTCTATGTGGAATACATATTTATTTTTTTTTTAATATATATAGTAAATTTTTAAATGTTGAGGAAATTAAGAAAAAAAGTCTTTTAGATAATAAAAAAACAAAATTGTATATCTAAATAATTAAAAGTAAATTTATTACTTGCACATTAGATATGAAACTAAACCTGCAAATGCAAGAAAAACAATTAAAGCAAATATTGCATATAAAATAATAGCTCCTGCAGTATGCGTGTGTACAGATAGAGGACGCATCCATTTTATATAGACAAATTCACAAATTCAAAATGTTTGCAAGAAATTATAGAAAATTTAATTTTATTATATAGTTTATATATTTTCAAAACGGCTATGAATCGATTTCAATTATTTGTTGTTCATTAAATTAAAAAAAAAATAAATATAATTATAAATTATATACCTTGACCATGACATTCCGGTGAATTTCCTAAAAAACCACATTTTGGTATATCTAATGGTGGTCCATGTTGTCCACCAGGCCAATGAATTTTTTTCAATGAAACTGGTGCATATTGTCTGATTATATATATATAAAGATCAATCAATCAATCAATTATAGTAACAAATAATATATTAAATTTTGTATATATATTCATTATTTACTTATCATATCCTGAATAATGAGCTACAACTTCAAAACGTCCTGTTATTGGATCTAAATCTAATATTGAATAATCTGCATCACGATCTCCATTATCATCGATTCTTACATGACCTGTAATTCCTATAAATAAATATATGAATGAATGTGGGGGTGATGAGTTTAACGAATTTCTTACAACAATATATATAGAAGAAAATGTTAATAAAATGATTTTTATATTTAATTATATATACATATATTTTTTAGAGACAATTAAATATAATGACGTATTATTTGTATATAATTAATTTGTTGTAATAATATCTCTTATATATTTGTTGTATAAATAATATGTAGATATCAAAAATAATACACAATTTCTTTAATATATAGATCATATACACACTATATATTGTAGTAAATACAATCCCTTAAATCTATGTGCAAAGCATTTACAAATTATTCATATAAATACAAAAATATATATGTATAGAAGAATTCATCAAATTAAATTTATATACAAATATAAGATATAGGATTTTTATCGCAGTTTATTCTGCGTGTGGTACGGATGAGCAAAGAATATATAGTTTTTAGTTCTATCCATCCATGCATGTATATTTTACGGTATATATATAACATAAAAATCTATATATAGAAGGGGTTATTTTTGTGTTTTCAAATTCTAATCTATTTATATATTATATACAAACATATATATAGAATAATATGTCGGATTTTTTTTAGAAAAAGATATTTCGGTGTCAATCAGTCAAATATATTTGACTGAATAAACACTGGCCCATCTTAAACATATCGCAATCCTTTCGTTTTAAAATCGACTGCACTTTCATTTGATAAACATTTTTAATTTGTATAATTTTTATTAGATTATTTATTAAAAAAAAATCAATCAAAAATATTTCATTTTAAGAGTGTTTTTGATATATTGATGAACGGGGATGAATGGCCAGATATAGTAGTAAGATATACTAACTTAAACAAATTGTTTTACTTGGAGACATGAAATATTTTTGTAGTATCTGAGGTATAAACAGTAAAAATCAAACAATTTTAGAAATCACAACCAGAAAGCTGTTGATGACCGCGAAATAAACCCCCATATACTGACTGATGCGAGACAGATGAGGTAAGGGCAATTTAAAAAAAAATACAATATGTATAAGGAAAAGTATATAAAGACCATAAAGGAAATATTAAAATTTTGTAGTTTATATACAGACAAGTATATATCAATAAATTATCTAATAATATAGTACAAACCATCAAAACTTCGATTCCACATTTTCTTTGTAATACTAATACCATCCCGTATATCATTACCCTCTGAAAGTGTTTCATTCAGTACCATACCTAATAAATAGACACCATCATAAAAGGCACCAATAAAAAAATTAACCTAAAAAGTGGTTTTTAAATAATTATATAACTAATATTAATAATTAATATTAATATTTATATATTAATTTACAATAAAACAAAAAAATTCAAATTTATTTAACCTCTTCATAATCACTAAATGTATAATTATAATCAGATGCGGCTCTGGTTCGTACTTGTTCAGCAAATTCTTGGAATTTTGGACTTGTCGGTTGTAAAAGTGATACTCTAAAGTATATATAGTTATATTTATTTTAACAGATAACAAAAGACAATTTATAATAAAACCTATAAAGAAAAAAAGAAAACAAATCTTTACCTTAATAATGATTCATAAGCATTTCTTGCTTTTGTATCATCTTCATCACCAATTTTCCAACCATGATCACCCCAATATGAGCTCTATACAGTTTTCATAATATATATATATAATGATTTATTTTGGAAAAAATAAAATTTTTCATATAGTATCTATATATATATTATATATACTTACTTGAAAAATTTCAACATCTAAAAATACATATTCACCGGTTGTCATCTTTAAATTATGTGCAGCAAGCATAAATTTTCTTACCAATAACCCTCTTACAGACAAAATAACAACTTATATTATTATTTACAGTAATTTAAGATACGCACGCCATCATAAATGAATGAAGGATACAGAATAGAAAACATTATATATATTAATTAAATTAAATTAAATCATTTATAAAATTATTTGTCTATCTCTATATATATATATATATATATAATATCCATTATATCATTAAATACAAAACAATTAAAGAATTAAATTAATGAGATACACAGAAATTTTTTTTTTGTATAAATACCTCTAGCATACATGCTTGCATCCCTTAAATAATTATCATATGGCTCTTCTTCATTACCATTTAGTTCACGTACAAAACTAAGTAATCCTTCTTGTTTTAATCCGTATTCTAAGTTTTTTCCTTTTTTTTTGGGTTAATTTTATTTAATGAAAAAAAAAATGGTGACAATTTTATTTATTTACATAGTTCTTATGGGAAAATAAATAAAACTAAAAGATAAAAAATATAGATTTTATCATATATAAAATATTATAAAGATAAAAGTTTCTATATATAAATAAATAAATTCTGTTGTTCTTGAATATATAAAAAAAAAGGAAAGTTAAGTTTAATTTATTTAAAAACTTATATTTTATTTGGATTTTTTTTTACACCGTACGTACACAGACAGTGAAGAATAACATATTTAGTATAATAAGCAGGTAATTTTTTTATAAATGAAAATTTAGTTAATTAATTTATAATTATATATTGAAGTGATCATTATATTATATTTAATTGGGGATAATTGCTCTATATAACAATTATTTTTAATTAATTAAAAATAATATCTCTATATATATAGACGTTCACGCGTGTTTGTATAACAAAGAAAAAACAATCAAAGATGAATTTGTATAATTATGGCATGATGGAATTAATCAACCGAAATTTGGTGCGTGTGAGTTAAGATTAAATGAAAATTTCTTGAAAATATATACAATATATAATAAATTGAGATTTCGATTTAATTATATAATTGAAATACTTTAATATAATCATATATATATAAGATGTTTTAAATTGATTGCGTGTAAATAAA